>CM052708.1:98745046-98762328 GCA_028551405.1 Uromys caudimaculatus
TGTGTGTGTGTGTGTGTGTGTGTGTGTGTGTGTGTGTGTGTGTGTGTGTGTATGGGGGAGAGGGATGGGAGGAGGGAGATGTGTGTGTGTTTGTGTGTGTGTATGGTGTGTGTGTATGTTTGTGGTGTGTGTGCTGTGTTTGTGTGTGTGTGGTCTCAGGGCTGTGCATGTGTTGGGGTGGGAGGGAGGGGCAGAGGAGAGGGAAGGGTGTGTGTAGTGTTGTGTGGTGTGGTGTGTGTGTCATTTGTGGTACGTGGATGTGTAAGGGTGAGAGTGTGGGGGATGGGTGGGAGTGTGGGGGGTGGGGGTGGGGGTTGTTATCAGGAATCAGACTCAGTCTCCTGCATGCTAAGCCACTGCATTGAGCTACTTCCTGTCTGCAAATGAGTGTTTTCAGGAGCTCTGTGGTTGTGGAGTCAGGTCTCTCTGGAACCTTCCCTGCCATCCCCACCTTTCCCTGTCCTGTCACTCTTCCTCTCCGCAGTTCCTTCCTCCTCTTTCTGAGGGTCACGGTGTCTTGATCACATGGACTTAATCACTCATCCTGCCTGAGCCACCCATGTGCTGGAACTACAGGCACAGGCACTATGCCCACCTTCAAATTCCCGGAATTTCAAAAGCCATGAACCAAAGTCAGAGACCAAGTCAGTATGCTCAGAAAGAGCAGTAAATCACTACAGATACCCACCCCCACAAACTCTCACCTACCATTCTGATCTTTCCATACTCAGAAGATGAGACTGGTCCTGACACCAGTGTAGAGGCCATGGGACCTGCAAGAATGGGTGGACAAATAAGGTGGACCACACTCTTACAGTATCCAACTTTATTCAGAGCCTCAGACAATTTATACTCCAAGGGTTAAGGTAGGTCAGAAGAAGAAAGTTGTCAAGATTTCAAGCTGTATACAGTCACAAGGACAAGCCACATATGGAAAAAAATGACTTTCATAGAGGCATATAAACAAATAGCAAAGCCGGCTGTAATGAGTGATCTGGTGCAAACTCAGTCCTACCCACTACGCCCGGGAGGAGCCAATAGCACATCCCAAGAGCGATTCTGTGTTTTGAAGAAACTGAGTCCACGTGACTCTTGTCTTGTTGTCTTGGATTGTTCTCACAAGGGCTCGGAAATCTGCTCATATGACCCACTTACTTACCTTCACAAAGACAGCCTGCTCATTCCCCTCCAGAGAGAACATGTCCAAGTCATTTTACACCCGAGGAGAGATGGTGGACAGTGCTGGCAGCAGCTGATATTTGATGAGCAGACGTTTCTGTTCTCCACACCAAATTGTGTGCTCTCATCACCCACATCTAAGAAAATGCACACCCTGACAATGGCAAATGTTATCATTAGTCTTTTGAAACATCACTTTGGTTGACCTGGAACTTGCTATGTAGAGCAGGCTGGCCTTGAACTCACAGAGCCACACCTATCTCTGCCTCCCAAGTGCTGGGATTAAAGGTATGTGCCACCACACCTGACTAAAACAATATCTTTAAAAAAATATGAACAGGCCTTGGTACAGTGGGGGCCTTCCTGTTCTAGCTGGGAGCCAATATTGTGTATTCAATAATGGCCATGGGCCTTCAGGCTCATGTCAAAGCCAGGAGCATCCAGAGTCAGATCAAGTAGCAGTTAGTCTCTACGAGAAGCGCAGAAAGAAAACATGAAGTGTCCCTGAAGCAGGGAAGAGCTTGGAGTGCTCACAGGACAAGAACATTGGGCAGGAGTCAAGGGAACAAGAGAAGTGAGTGAGGGCATAGAGAAGGGCAGTGTCAGGAGATATGGCTTCATCCTAAATGCAGTAAGTGATCACAGGACCTTGGAGTGACCTGGTCAGCTATTCTTAAACATCACTCCACAAGCCAGGTCTGCACATCTGCTAAAGGGCTGGGCATAGGTAGTGAAGGGAAGGTATGTGTCAAGGAATTAGATGGTTATCTGCTTAGAACCCTAGATGCGTGGTGGTCCTGAAACCAGAAGATACTAGACCACAAGGTTCTAAAGAGTAGGAGATGTCTGAGTGGCACAATTGTAGTTCTGAAATGTGGCTGAACTCCAATAAAAATGTATTGATAAAACAGATGTGGGGGGACTACATTTAGCATATAGGTCAAAGTTTTCTGCCCGGTGACCTGGTCAGCCCCACACGGGAGCTACAGCCCTTCAGCTGTGTAATGACAGTCATTACTGCAGTGTGTAGACCTTTGCCTCTGACTGAATCCACCACTGCTATAAGTGTTTTACTTAGTAAATTCCCTAATCTCTAAAATAAGGCAAAAATACTTATGCCTCTATTGTGAACAAAGAAACTATGACAGTTTCTCTCATGAGAAAAATATTTAGAAGTTGTCAGTACAGTGCAATGTGGTAGTGTTGTGGACTTAACGACCTGGAGCCCTCCCTGCCATTTACCCACCGTCCTCAGTGATGAGAGTAATATCGAAGACTCCAGTCATCACACAGACTGTCGAAAGAAGTTAGATAGGACAAAGGAGTAAATGCCACGCCCCTGGTCTCTTTGATGCTGTGTTTGGAGTTTCCTCCAGATTGTTTATCCCACTCTATCTCACAACACGTTGGCCAGGATCTTAGAAATATCCACTCAAGACTGGCAAGTATGATTTTCCCCCAGGAACTATATGCACAAACAGAACTTAGAGTATCTATCACTCCAGCAGAAAGCAAGCTCTGTCCTTAGAACAGAAGGCAGGAGCCCCAGACAAACAAGTTGTCTTGGGTTGACTCATCCATCTCAGTATGCGCCATTGCAGGGCCAGCGGTGGGGGTTTCTGTGCGGTCCGCTCAGTTTTGAGATCTACACACTTTTTAAAAAGCCAGTTCACAGGTAGCATCTTCTGCCCCTAGCCAGCTTACAGCTTGCCTCTCCTGCCCAAGGCCAGCTCATAAGTATCCTCCTACGTCTATGGTCCATGAGACAGACGATCCTTACGTACGCTCCTTACGTACGCTCCTTACGTACGCCCAAACGTGAAACCCATGACACTTCCTGCTATGTCCTTTGCTGACTCTTCCCTATGCCTGGGAACTCAAAGGAGGCAATACCAGCTTGGGGTGGAGGGCGGAGTTCTAAGAACTAATGGGAGTTCATCATGAAGCTGAGGACGGAGCAGGATAACAGGATGCCCGGGTACATGCAAAGAGACTACAACTGATGGGTGTCCAGCTTTGATCCCAAGGTGAACAGCCTGGAGCACAGTAGGGATCGTGAGGGAATCCCAGCCCTCAGGAGACCAAGGCAGAAAGACTATAAGCTAGAGACCAGCCAGGGAGTCACCATGAGACTGTCTCAAAGTTCTTGATACTGAGGTTTCACCACTGTTGACAGAATCTGGTTTTCTGTATAGACACATTGGTATCCAAGTTTAAATGTTTCTCAATTGAATTCCATGTGCAAATGTATTTGGGAACCAACGAGGCTTAAAATAAGGAAAATAGAAGAGGAGGAGAACAAAAGCAATTGTCCTCCTTGGAGGTTTGCTGTCTGCCTGCAGAGGTTTCCCAACCTAAGGGATCAACCCTGTCCTTTGAGCCTCTTTCTTTCCTAGAGAGAGAGGTGTGCTTACATAGTAAATCCTGGCTAACATACTTCTGGTGATTACTTTGAAAGCTCTCTCCAGTTACTGGGCATAGTGCGGTGCACTGTGGGTCAGATAACTTCTGTTTCTCAGGCAGAATAGCTCTGGAAACTGAATAGCTAGTTTAAGAATCTTCAGTAAAGCATCACCTGAGTCCTAACACCCGGCTGGGGCAGACAACTATGCCATTTCATAGACAGGCAATCCCAGGCTCTACCCAGTAACTGGTGCCATTGCTTCCTGTTCAATGTTATTTAACCAGTTCTGCTACTACCAATTACAGTCACCAGCATCTTTGTAAGAGTATCCCCACCTGTTGTGAGAAGGACAGTATTCACAAGAGCCTCGTTCTGATTCTTATAAGACATACGAGTTACAGGAAGGGGCTGGGAGGCGGCTTGGTGGTTAAGAGCGCTAGCTGTTCATGCAGAAGACCCCAGTCTAATTCCCAGCACTAGCTTTGGGAACCTCACAACCCCTACCTGAAACTCCAGCTCCAGGGGACTCTGACTGCTCTGACCTCCACAGGCCGGCGCCAGCACTCACATGCACATAGACATGTGCGCATGACTCAAAACGATGTGTGGAAGAAGAAGGCAGGCAAGAGGAGGCCTCAGATGAGGGCGAGAGAGGAACGTGTGTGACATGAAAGCAGGAGCAGAAAACCAGGCAAGGTCGGGGAGGGGGGATGTGGAAGGACATGGGGTGTGAATAAGAACAGCGTAACAGATGTGAAGAGCATACAACAATAAAACCGGTCACTTCACTTACTAACTAAAAATAATAACCAAAGATAGATAAGGCGATGAGTCTTTTCCTAGTCAAAGGTCACAAAGAGAATCCAATCAAACTGCAGGGGCTTTCAGTATGAATCCAGACTCTAGAAAGAAATGGGAGAGGGAGGCTCCCTGGAGCTCTTTCCCATCTTCCCCGAGTGTCCGTCTCACGACAGAGGAGGACCTTTCGTTGACACTTGGAGACCTTCTGAGCATTATGATTTTAAGTGTTCCCTTGGAAGAAAAGTTGAAATTTTGGCTTTCTGTGGTGGAAAACAAGAAATGGCTTGAATCTATGTGGTCAGCAAAACAGGGAGAGAGACAGATAGTGTGCTGGGTACAACCGCGAAATCAGAGATCTGGTACACACCTCTGAGTGGGACAGACCATAACACATGGGGCTGCCTGGGGAGAGAATACTGAAAGGTTAAAGTTAAGACTTGATTTGGGAAATTTGAGATAAGTAAATGGATCAGACAGCAAACATGAGGGTTGGATCCTCTTTCCTGGAGTTGGCTGAAACTAGTCATTGCTTCTGATAAGATGTTTTGACATTTTCAGTAGGCAGAAACATGCTAACTGTAACGGCATATGCATGTGTTCATAAAGATGCTTGCAAATAAATCAGTTTGTTTTAATCAGAGTACAAACACTATTAAAATGCTAGCTGTGTTCCTGGCTCCTCATGGAAACCGTAGCTCTTGATTGTTCGGAATTATGAAAACTCTATTTTCCTAGGTTCAAGTATACCAATTAGAGAACATTCCTTTAATAATTGTGTGTCTTATGGATAGGCAGTGGGTTTCCAAGGAGTCTAATTATTACCCATCTGTCTGGGTCAACCTGGGTTTCTTCTCTGGTTTTAACTCATCTTTTCTTATCAGCAAGTCAATGGCCCTTTACAACACTGACGAAAATGTCATCACTCACAAACTGTGCAGCTGTAGCCCACCTAGCTTTGTACGTTTAATGATCAGTCTTCCCTAGTGACAGGGACCATGGCCTGGAGGTACAGCCTTGTCTGTATCTGTCACCTCCATGCTTGCGTTGTAACTCATAGGCAGTTTGTTGAGTGCTTGTGTAATTCTTAGCCCCTCCTTCCTACTGCGTGTGATCCTGTCACTTAATTCTATGTCATGGTTATGACTGGGACAACACATACAAAGTAACAGTCTTATCACCATGAACCGGGGGTCCTCAGGAGAGAAATGCCAGAAAGGTCACAGTCTGGGCCCCAGCACGAACTCAAATGCAAACATAACTACCTGTGGCTCCAGCCTGAGAGTCTCTGGAAGTTTTCTGAGAGAAACCCATAGCTGGATGTCCTGATCTAGAACACATATACACATGCCATGATCACATGTACACGCCACACATTCTCTTAGCGAGCACTCATGTTCTAACCCAGGACTTAACTTCTTTATTTAAAGACATTGCAATTTTACATAAAATGTGTTTTCCTTTTTGGATTTCTGTTTTTAAATGTCAGATATATAAATATTACTTAAATGACAT
Source organism: Uromys caudimaculatus (assembly GCA_028551405.1). Classification (NCBI taxonomy): domain Eukaryota; kingdom Metazoa; phylum Chordata; class Mammalia; order Rodentia; family Muridae; genus Uromys; species Uromys caudimaculatus. The sequence continues at coordinate 98,750,943 of CM052708.1, forward strand.
TAAAGCTGGAAAAATAATTTCAAAGGCAGATTTGGAAGTAAAACATGCCCAAGACTTCCCAGGAGCTTCTGATCAGAGTGTGGCTGTGTGCACAGAGATCAGGACAGCTGCTGTTGAGTAGAGGTGTCCCTCAGACTGAGCACAGGCACACATTCAGTGGCCGCAAATCACAAAGAATAATGTTTAGTTAATCTATAGGTCTTGTGTTAGTCGGTGTTGACAATACAGAAACTGACCAGCTACAAAGAACAGATCAGAACTCAGGATTCCACCAGCATTAGAAAATATGACCAGTGGGACCTAGGTATGCCTTGAAAGATGGCCAGATGTGGCTATTGAAAGCCAAGGTGACATTCAGTGATGGACTCACACACTAAAGTTTGAACATCTAGATTAATGTCTCAGAACCAATTGCCAGGCTCATTACTAGTGGCTTTTCTCTGGTTCACACTAAGAAACTAGATTATTGATTTTAGGATTGTCTGCGTACCCGAGGATATGTTCTAAGATGTCTGATGTTTAATGCTTAAGTTGTCAACCGTAAGGGCAGTAATGAGTAATCATTTCCTAATCATGTTGAAAGGGGTTAAAACCTGTGTATAAAATGAACCGCGCGTCCCCAGCATAATAGGCACCTTATCGCTGCTACTGTCCAAGCCAAGTAGAGACCATTTCCACCTGCCTGCATCCACCCAGGGCTTAAGACCTTTATAGCTCTAAGTCTGCTCTTCACTGCAGCGGAACAGCAGAGGAGCTCCACGATGCAGCTTGGAAGCAGGTCTTAGCACACCGGGTGCTACTCTGAAGTGAGGCAGCCGAGGTTGCTGGGCTGGTGGTGGTTATTCATCTGCTCTCTTGTTTCATGTGTATGGATGGACGCTTTCCGAGTATATGCACTGCTCCAGGGTGCAGGGGGGCTGTCAAATGCACGCATAGAGCGTGTGTATATGTAAAGCAGAAGGTGCACCTGGATAACAAAATGAACTACTGTATGCCAGAGGTACATGAAGTGTGCCCAGCTGCCGGCAGCAACTGCTACATGCAGATCACTGACTACCTCACGTATCTGGAAGACAGTCCGGCTTACAGTGGTCGAGATATCCAAGCTGTGCCCGGTAGCAGCATATATATGGAACAGGCCTGGGCTGTGAATCAGCCTTATACTTGTAGTTACCCTGGAAACCTGTTTAAAAGCAAGGACTCTGACTTGGACATGGCCCTCAGTCAGTACAGCCAGCCTGCACATCTCCCTGAAGAAAAGCCTTTTCCTCAAGGGCAGTCGCCACCGCACTCACACAAAAAAGGTAGGGACTCTGGCTTCTCTTGGTTTCCGTTTTATTCCAAAGTTTTATTGCATCGGCTTCCTTGAATCTTTGCATTTGGGCACCGGAGATTGAAATTACAAACAGCAGTAAGAGAGGTTGCTGAATGAGTGGAGGGTTCTGGTGAATATAGAAATTACCAAACACCTGCTTTCTCTTTATAGATCAGCTACAGAGAGTGGGTTGTCAGGGTCACATACCCGTGGCATGTATGGGGAGAGATGCACGCTGTACAAAGTGAGTGTTACTGGCTTCTCTGCTAAAGAAGATATGTCAAGGGACTCCCTGGGTGGGACGGCAGGGAGGCAGACCCCAATTCAGACCACAAACTCACTTGACTCTTCCTACTGAGAGCTCACTCTCGTTAGCGAGTTAAATGGTCTAGGGCTTTCTCACTGGCACTGCGATATTAATGTGTTATAACTTGCAAATGTTCATCTTGGTTATTTACTGATGCATGTAGAGAGGATGTTTATAACTGTGTCGCACGGTTAGAATATCAAACACAAATGGACCCACATCGCCTAGGCACTGCTCCCTAAAATTTAATGGACCTCAACCATGAAGAATGAAATCATTATATAAAAACAAGTGAGATATTTTTCAAAATATCCAATATTAAAAAATTCAGTATCTCTTCAATAGCATTTTAATAAGCATAGCTCTTAATTTTCTATCAAAAAGATATTTTTCCTATTACCAAAAAAATCAAAGAGACAAACAGGGGACTTAGCAGCAATTTCTAGAGAATTTAAATTCCATAATAGATATTCTAGAAACTTCTTTATTCTAAGTATGATGTGTAGGATCTGTGCAAGGAACAAAATTCATGTGTTGCTATAATTTGCAAGACCATGATGCCCTTTGGTCTCCAAAGGCAAGCTTTTCTGTGAAGTTAAAATCATGATGTAATCTAGTATATTTTATTACAGTCTCTATAAAAGTTAACATTTGTTCTTTTCATAGTTTTATGTTTTAATGTTTGGTGTTGTTTGGGCAGTTTCCTTCATATTCTCCCTCCTCTGTTTTGCTCCTTCTTTTCCCTCTGAGCTTCTTCTTTCTAACTAGTCCCTGTGGCTGTACCCTGAAAGCAAGTGGCCCTGTTACTGAAATAGCCAGCCATGAAAACAGAATGTTCAGGCAAGACCTCAACCCCCATTGAAGTTTGACTGTGAGAGCCCTAGTCTACAACTTTCAGTGTGAAACATTAAGTCTGGGAGGAAGCATTGCAGAGCCCTGTGTTTCCAGTTAGATTCACGACATCTTGAAGGACCTCAGAATTTCCCCTTTATTACGAGGAGCACGCTGTGAAGGAGCATGCTGTTCCCTAATGGGGAGACAGGCATGCTCCCCTTTCACTCACTATTTAAGTGCCTGACCTTGGAAGTGAAGAACTTGCCTTGCTGATGGTGCCAGGACATGCCTGTCACTGTGTGGTCGAATCCCCAGAAATCCCTGGTGTCTGTCCCGCCATCTAGGTAATTCGTAATTCTTAGAAATTCCTTCGGAGCATTCCAACCCATGCCCTTCCATCTTTTCACTATATTCTCTCCAGCCAGCACAGGGACATATTTGCTTATAAAATAGGAAAACGGGGATTCTTTACTAATTAATTTGATGCATGAACTGGAAGAAAAGATGCATCGTATGCATATATTGATGTAATTTCTCAAAGCCATATGCCGTCGAAAGGCCACAGCCGCCTGCCAGAATCACTAAACCAAAGCAGGCAAATATTCTTAAATGAATCATTATTTACTGTTATGAGCCTCTGAGTAAATCCCAGTAGCACTCACCCAGCTGCTAACCATGTCTTAGGACAAAAGGTCGTGGCCGACATGTTTATCCATATCGATCCACTATTGATTTTTTTCTGAGGTGGAAGATAAGCAGTGTCTCGTTAAGACAATGTTGAGACTGTACACAGGTGTTCAACGAGGCTGGCCTCATTTTCCTGCTGGATTTTGGTCTGTTTTCATGAAAGCTATCGTTTGTGTTTCTTGCTGCTTTGTAGGACTATAAAACTATAAGACGCAATGACAACTCTTTTTTTTTAAAGTTCCAGCTTCATTCAGTGCAAGAACGGAAGCAGCAGGAAAGGCTTTTGTTATTTTCTTTGTCTTAATTTATTGACTGCATGTGGAGGTCAGAGACTTTGCAAGACTCAGGTCTCTCCTTCCACCATGAGGGTTCCTGGAATTGAACTCTGGTCACCAGGCTTGGCAGCTGGCATTTGAACCTGCTAGGCCAGATCACAAGCCCATTTTCTTTAGTGTTTTTTAAGATGAGTTGTTTTTTTCATCTTTAGTTGGTGTTTTCGGAGGTATAGAGTGTGCACATAACCCTGCTTTGAGGCGCTCAAAGCACTCCATGATGAGAGCAGCCCTGCAGTGTGTAGGATGGCCAGCACCAGAACACTGGCTTGTAAAACACGCAGCCAGGGACTCGAAAATGAAACAGGTTATCAAATCCTGATACAGTGAGAATACAAGCCAACAGGAGTTGGCTTCTGCTCCCCAAATCCCACTTCCAATAAAATTACACCAATTATGGGAGGGTCTGAGGAAGATCCACACTGAGCAGAGCTGAACTATGTGCTATAATACCAATCCAGTTTCCCTATGGAATAGGAAAAACGTTTCTGCGACTAGTTCTTCTTATATACCTCTCGAGATAGCTTCAAAATTGCTATCTCTCTGCCTCAACCTTGCAGTCATGCACCTCCAAACCCAGTATGAAAACACATTCTTAAAAATTAGGGAAAAACAGCCGGGCAGTGGTGGCACACGTCTTTAATCCCAGCACTTGGGAGGCAGAGACAGGTGGATTTCTGAGTTCGAGGCCAGCCTGGTCTACAGAGTGAGTTCCAGGACAGTCAGGGCTACACAGAGAAACCCTGTCTCGAAAAACCAAAAATAAAAAATAAAAAAGGGAAAAATGAAGAGGAATCACCGATCATCCACAGTAAGGCATGAACCTGATTTAGTCTCTCACGTGACACAGTCTCAATGAATTCTGTCTAAAACTATCATTCTGGCCAGGTCAACTTCTATTCAGGAAGGAAAAACTGAAATAGGAGTTAAGTAGAGAAATTGCAGCCAGGATTTGTGACTTCTCCTTTGTGCCTGTGGTTTGGGAATGGATAAAAAGCTGACATTTTCCCTCTGTGTTTGGGCTGTTCATTTTCATCAGAAATCTTGCCTTTGGCCATCAGAAGGCCATCAGAAGGCAGCTCCCCAGGGGTCTGCCTCAGCAGCTCAGGCCAGGCTCTTTGTCTCTGTACCATCTATCCAGGAGTTGTGTGCTCAAGAGGCGCTGGATGACACCAGTGCAGAGGAACACTAATTTCCTGGTTTCCAGCTTGGGTCACGGAAGCCGGAAGCGTTTGTCTATGGGTTTTTGCCTTGGTTTGTACCGGTTCCGTCATTTTAACCCTTCAGGGAGTCGGGTTCAACTGAAGCAGCAATCCCAGGTAAAACTGAACGTTCTGGCCTTCTGTGTCCGTGACAAGATCCCATCTATTGTCTTCTTCTATCAACTGCATGCTGCATTAGCAATGGAGATTAAACCGTTATTTTGAAGTGACCCACATCAAGAGTATCGGATATAGAAGGCGCACCAAATCCCTCAAGAAGTAAAATCTTAACTTAGAATTTCTTAGACTTCTTTTACAGTTAGCGATCTAGAGTCGGGGATAAAGACGCTCTAAAGTTGGTACCACAGTCCCCCCAAAGCTTTCTTGACATGTACTGCTATGTCCTAGAGTCATGTTGAGCAGCCTCAAGCAAAGCAGGCTGGCCTGGAAACCAATGCTCAGAAGACCCACAAATTCTCTGACACTGTCAGTCCCTGCCATAAACAGGAATGTAAGACCATGAATGGAAGACAGCAGCTGGCATTTCTCTTCCTCACACCCCTTCTTTCTCTTCCTCTCTCCTTCCCCTCTCCCTCTCATTGCTTTCTCTCTCGCGTTGTCTCTTCCTTTCTAGATAAACTTGTTTCAACTCTCGTGTGAATGGTTTCCCCAAGAAACTGTTAGAAATTACAGATACATCTCTTCAAATGTCATTTTTAAGTGCCAAATGCAACTATGAGACCATGCAAGCTTCACCTTTTAAATATGGCGGTGCCACTCATATGCCACTAACAGGCAGTACCCCTCCAGAAAACAATGTCACTGGTATTTTAACATACAGAACACATTTGCTGTTCCGAAGGCTAAGTGAGAGTGCCTCTCAACACCCAGAAGCAGGCCTCGTCCAGAGAAGAACCATCTCCATGCAGCTTCCAGGCAGACAAAAGAGTGAGTAGGCCCTGCCTGCCTCCTTCCTAAGAATCAAACACCATAAGAGGTGTGTCCTTCCGCCATCTCCAAGTGCCCTGACCCTATCTCGGAGTGTGTGGAGGTTTCCCTTACTGCAAAAGCAGAAGCCAAAGGGACCATAAACAACTGAAGTCAGATGTCTGGCCGTCTTAGGAAGAAAGGGTGCTGCTGCTAATTCCCTGAGCACAGAATCACATTCCTCGCCTTCCCAACCAATGTCTGTGCCCCCTTACTAGTCTGGTCTTCAAGTGCACCAGACTGAGGCAGCGCTCTGTCTTCCACCTGCCTGGCTGGCACAGCTTTTAAGGCCTGTTCCGCTCAATGAGTATCTGTATTTGGTCTCTCGGGCGCAGAGGCACCTCCCTAGTACCGGTCTGCTCAGTTCTCACAGCACTGCCTATGTTAGTGTGCCCTGGGCTCTCCTGAGAGGCTACATGTTCCAGTTGTCCATACCCTGCGCTTCCCTTCCTCCTCAGCAGATTCATCTTGATGTGGTGACCTTCCTGTGGCTCTGCAGTGTTCTGCTTTCAGATGCTTTCTGAAGGTTTCTTAGCCTCTGTGTCCTCCACATAGATTTTCCTGGGGCCTGATGTTTTTCTTATAACGAAGATGCTATGCTCTCTTGCTTTACCCTGTGAAATGCACGTAGACCTTCCTGCAGGATGGACCTTCAGGGATACCACCTGAAGCAATGAGTGTTGTCCTGAAAAATACCACCACCCCTCCCCTGCATGCAGGGTGTGACTGGAAAATGAACAATCCACGTTTTAAAACCAGAGGTGATTGTACCGTTTCTGTGGCCCCGTCTTCTCGGTCCTCACCCTGCTACTCTCAGTTACTTGGCACTCCTACTTGATAACCCATGTCTTCTCAACACAGTGATCTTGTTGGTGTCAAGAGTCTAAAACATGAGTGTTTCTGAGATGCTAGCAAGAGGAAGGCAGTGTCATCTCACATCTGTTTAGTCTGAGATTTTTCTCAGACATACATTTCATCTGTCATCTGATAAGCAATCTTCCACTTCTCCATTTTCTGTGAACTATTTCTACCCTTCTGATTCTGATAAAGATTAAAATTCTGTGAACTGTTTCTTTACTTTTAAAGGAGGATGGCCTTGAGCAAAGTAAAGCAGCAGGCAAGTGTGTGCACCCAGGCTGGACCACATGGGAAATGGTATGGGCTGTGGGAAACTGGGTGGGGCACTCGTTTGTGGGGGGTCGGGCTGTCTGCTCTGCCTCGAGAACTTGGCTGTGCTGAGAGGCCATTTGTCTACTCCATATGATGCAGGAAGCCTGGGTTCCATATTCTTTACAGCATAACTTCACATTTTGGCTTAGTTTATCTTAATATTATGAGCCAAATGATGTCGGCTCTGTGTGTCTTTTTTATTAAATCCTGAAATTCATCATAGCAACCTATTTCCTTTCTAAGTGATTTTCTCCCCAAATATTTCTGCTCTTACTGTGGATTGAAAGGTTACAGTGGCTTCTAAGATTCTGAGGCTACTAGATAGAAAACAGAAAGGACAGCCAGGAATTCTTGCGTGTTAAGCTGGAATAGCTGAGCCAACAAACCCAACACTCTTGAGGGTGAGGCAGAAGAATCATATGTTCAAGGCTGGACTGCAGAGGAAATTCAAGGAAAGCCCACATATATTACTGTGGTGGCTTGTGACAGAAAAAACCTGGGGAGCTGGAGGGCTGGATATGTAATTCAGCTGCATGACATTTGCCTAGCATGTATAAGACCCTAAGTAAGTACCACAGTGCCACAGAAGAAGAATACGTATAAACACACACACACACACACACACACACACACACACACACACACACACACACACATATATATATATATATATAAGAGCCTGGCACTAAATTAAAGAAATAACTCAAAACTTCTGTGTCTCTTTCTACCCTGGGAGTCCCCGAGAGGCCCAGAGGCCTCTCACAGTAGGCCCTTCTCCTTTCTGGTGTTAATCTCTGGCCTGACTGCCAATGCTTGCTTTCGATATTCTATTGCCAAGGCATAAAAGGCTGAGCCTTAGACTTAAGTGTCTGTGGGTCTCATCCCCACAGTTTCAGCCAGCCAGAAGGTAAAATGACAGGATGTGACCCTGGGAGTGGGGTACACAGTAGCGCCCTGAGGAAAGAGTCTGCCAAGTGGGAGCCTCTGGGGAAGTTTGCAGAGACTGGGCACATCACAGCAATCTATAAAGGTCTCTAAAGTGAGTAGTGACTCAAGGGTTTGCTCAGTAATTTACATGCAGTAGTTCTGCAGTTTGTTGAAGAAATGAACAGATGGATAGATGGGTGGTTTAATTAATTGATGTGGTGTTTATCCGAGGGTTAAAGATTAACACAGCGAAAAGCTTGGTTCCTAATACCAAGAATTAAATGTAAAAGGAATCAGGATTAGCATGTTAGGAAAAGGCTAATCCACTCACAAGGCTTTTAATTATAAAAAGAAATACCATGAGGAAATGAGCTTAAATTAAAAATCTGAACCATGGCTTGAACTGTACAGGTTCAATATAGAACTGGAAAAATGACTAAGTACAGCAATAATTTAGCATCTCCGGGAGTGTTAGAATGCATCCTCACCCCGAGTCTCAGCCCACCCTCAGCTCTTGATGCTTCTGCATTATGAATCAGAGGCCACCTGAACTGTTCTCTGGAGTTAGTGGCGGGTCCTCTCTAGCAGTTACCTGGGAAACTTGAAGAGGTGCTGCCTCACATGGACAGTAAAAGCACAAGTTCTTTTACTCTAGTCTTAACCACTAGTATCAATATCAGTTCGCAGACCACACATCACACTGGGACCATGGCCATTTGTATGGATATTTGTAGTGTATGAAGAATTAAAGAGGGCACAGAGTTCATGGAGGCCTTACCAGAGGCAGAGGCAGACCCCTGACATGATGCAGAGTCCCTGCAGGTAGTTACAGGCTATTAAAGAACCTGTTGCGAGCTGCTGGATTCTAGCTGCAGAGACACACGACTGCTTACCCAAGGTGCAGGACATTGAAGAGGAGGCATAAGATCAGATCAGATCAGATCTGATAGACTTCTGTGCAAGCAGTGAGGACCAACCTGAGCCAAAGCCCCATAGATGGTTGGGAGTTCTCTGCCTGCCAGTCCCTTGATGTATACACTAAGTATGATGCACACATGAAGGTGACAGGTCAGATTGATGGGGTCATGGACATGCAAGTGTTCCTCTGTATGGGTCCAAGGGAGAATGTTGCATTCCTGTTGGCCCACTGTATCTGATAAGTCCTTGGGTCACATTTTTCTGATATGGCTTTAATATGTCAATGTGTGGCTGTATCTTCCCAATAGCCCTTGATGTGTTTATAGGTGGTATTTTTTTACTTTTAGGAACAAGTTGTACATCAGTTTTTTGCCTCATGGGTCCTGCCGCCCAGGCTGCCCACTTGCGTCTATACACAAATGCAATATAGAGTCACTCTGCCTCTCCACTTGTTCTCAATATGCAGCCAAAGTTGCTTCTAAAATGGAGTCTCCTAGAGTGGGACACACCCTGAAAGCTGCCATTCCCCACACTGTGGGGTAACATAGAGTCCAATTCAGCCTGATTTGCATATGTCACCTCTGGGTACATCTCTTCTCTGACCTGTTCTCTAGTCATGCTTCCTGTAGGCATCAGGACTGATCCAACCAGAGTAGTGTACTCTGAGGTTAACACTAGTCAGGGTTGAAAGGTATCTACACCCAGGTATCCCTTCCTTCAGGAGCAGAAACTTCAATTATAGATCTTTCACCAAGATTAATCTATTTCATATCCTGTTGCTCACTCACTGTGTGTCTTTTAAGGTAACAGGAAGAACCAGGTGTTCTCCAACGACCTGCCATACTGCATAATTCACTCAAAGGAATTACCCTAGCCAGGATTCTAGTTTATCCCCACAGGGAATGCACTGGATAGAATGTCAATCAGAAAACAAATACAAAACTCTTGCTTTCCATACCCTAAGTCCTCCGAAAATCTTTTTGTTTAATCAATGTTACCTGCAACACGAATGAAACTTGAACATTCTGCTAAGTGAAAGCCGATCACAAAAGTCTAGCTATAGCTTTATCCCGTTTGTCTGAAATGTCAATAGTAGACAAATAGAGAGAGTAGATTAGGGTGGTCTGGGGCAAAAGGGATGGAGAAGAGGAGTGGGATGGTAGGGTGACAATTAAAGACACGTACAGGGTTTCTTAGGGGATGTATATTAGTCAGGGTTTCTATTCCTGCACAAACATCATGACCAAGAAGCAAGTTGGGGAGGAAAGGGTTTATTCAGCTTACACTGCCGTTCATTACTAAAGGAAGTCAGGACTGGAACTCAAGCAGGTCAGGAAGCAGGAGCTGATGCCATAAAGAGATATTTCTTACTGGCTTGATTCTCCTGGCTTGCTCAGCTTGCTCTCTTAGAGATACCAAGACTACCAGAAGCCCAGGGATGGCACCACCCACAAGGGGCCCTCCCCGCCTTGATCACTAATTGAGAAAATGCCTTACCGCTGGATCTCATGGAGGCATTTTCTCAACTGAAGCTCCTTTCAATGTGATAACTCCAGCTTGTATCAAGTTGACCCAAAACCAGCCAGTACAGGGGATAATTAAAATATTCTAAGATTAATAGGTGGCGGTAGTTACATGAGTCTGTGGGTATATTAAAAGTCATTGACTTGTGTTACCTTTGAATTATATCATAGTAAAGTTGAACCAAAAAAAAGTTTCTTAAAAAGTAGTATTTACTAAATTAATCCATTTTGATGTTTAAGATAATATTTAGCAATTAATCAAAGGAGCCAAATATCAACTAAAAACAAAATTCTCCAGTCCTTTTTGAACAAATGCATGGAGCTTGCTTCCTTAAACATTGTCTTGAGGGGCTGAGGATGCAGCTCTCGGATGTAGCATACGTGTTTTTCAGTCCCCAGTACCACATACTCAAACAAAAATACATAGAGATATAACCTAAAAATAAGAGCAAATATACATGTATGCTTGATAACATGACAGCGTAGTCTGAAGGGTAATTCATACAAGCAAGTGAGAGCTGGGGACCGCAGTCAACCTTGCACTGTACAGATTGTGGTAGGCCTTAGCTGGCTATTCATAGCCTCCAATAACCTTTCTTATGTGGACGTAGGACAATTGCATGCACAGTTCCTCAGGCGAACAATTCCGGACACATCTCACATCTGATCTAGACATCAGTCACTTCGTTATGTCACTTACTGGTGTCTGTATTTGACAACAAGTTAATGTCAGTGCACTTTCCTTATTTGGCCACACTGGCAGCATGTGACCCACTGTGATAAGAAGCCATCCCTGCAGGCATTATTTTCTGATAACAATGGACTCAGGCAGAACAATTGGTGTGCCCTCACTTGTGGCATAGATACATAAGATTGTTCCGTTAATATATTACAGAGAAGAAGATGCTAGTTGGGATGCCCAAGAAGGAGCAAGTAAGCACCTGTTACCAACACAAAGAACTACTCTGTAGAAAGGTGGCTGGTTGCAGAGGGCCAAAGACACGCCCCACAGCTCACCAGGTACTGCCCCAAACCCGCGAGATTCAGGGACCGAGGTAGGCGGGCCTAAAAACCCCCCTGGATCCCAAAAGCGGGCGCCTGTGGCAGGAAACTTCTGCCTGGGACACAAGGATTCCATAGACAGGCAGCTCCGGGAGACAATCCTCTCTCTCCCAGGAACGCAG
>CM052708.1:98762828-98788676 GCA_028551405.1 Uromys caudimaculatus
CCATCTTGTTGACTCTGTTGTTAGCTGATCTTACTCTGTCTGGTTGTGGCTTGCCCCTCCTGCAGGTCTCTGTGTCAGTACTCCTTGAAGACCAGCTCTCTCTGAGAGGTGTTTGGGTTTGGAGAGCTGTGGCACCGGGTCTGATCTCGGTCCCTGTGTCTCGCGGGTTCAGGGCAGTTCCTGGTGAGCTGTGGGGCATGTCTTTGGCCCTCTCCCAGCTTTTCCGAGCTCTTGAGAGGGATCTTTGTCCCGGCGCTAATTTGCTATGGAGCCCTGTGGCCCAAGCTGGGGTTCCCAGCCACCGCCAGAAGTTGCTGCCTGTCAGTCTCTGTGGCCCGCGGAAACCAGGCAGAATCAGTGAGCTCTGGGGCTCGTGTTGCCCCCATCTCGGGGCTTTTCTGCGTTCCTGGGAGAGAAAATTTTCTCCCAGAGCTGCTTGACTCTGGAATCCTAGTGTCCCAGGCAAAAGTTTCCTGCCTCAGCCGTCCGCTGTTGGGATCCAGGGGGGTTTCTAAGCCCACCTACCTTGGTCCCTGTGTCTCGCGGGTTCAGGGCAGTTCCTGGTGAGCTGTGGGGCGTGTCTTTGGCCCTCTCCCGGCTTTTCCAAGCTCCTGAGAGGGATCTTTGTCCCAGCGCTAACTTTGTCCCTTGCCCTGTGGCCCAAGCTGAGGTTCCCAGCCGCCGCCGGAAGTTGCTGCCCCATCATATTTTATTTTATTCTTATCCCTGAGAAGCCTGTTTATTTTCTGAAACAGAAAGAGAATGTATCTGGATGGGTAAGGAGGTGGGGAGGAGCTGGGAGGAGAAGAGGGAGGGGAAACTCTAATCAGGATATTATATAAGAAAAATCTACTTTCAATAAAATCAGGGAAGAGTGCACTCTGGCCTTTGCTTTAGAAGTTTTGATGTACTTCTGAGAATAGCGGGACCTTCTTGATTCAGTTGTGCTTGGGCCAAGGGCTTAAGGAGTAGGAAACTCAACAAAAGCAAATCTGACACAGTCACTCTTGAGTTTGTTCTTTTGTGTCAATGAAAGGTTAAAACATAGGCCCTTCTGGCAGTAAGAAAAGTAGAAACAAGCTTCATTAAGAGAAGTTTTTAAAAAATGAAAAACTAAGAAAAATGAGAGCAAATTCCTATGAGTGGGTGGGATTCCTAAGAAAGGAAAAGGCCACTGAACCTTTTTGTCTATGAGTTTTGTTTCTGAGTTATACCTCACTATGTAGCCTGGACTGGACTGAAGCTATCTAGAGCCAGCTGGCCTCAAACTCATAGATCTGCCTGCCTCTGCCTCTGCCTCTGCCTCTGCCTCTGCCTCTGCCTCTGCCTCTGCCTCTGCCTCTGCCTCTGCCTCTGCCTGCCTCTGCCTCTGCCTCTGCCTCTGCCTCCGCCTCTACCTCTGCCTCTACCTCTGCCTCTGTCTCTCTCTCCTGAGAGCTGGAGTGTGAGAATAGTGTGTACCACCATGTCTGGCTTCATGTAGGGAGTTTTATAGGACTTAAAACCAAGCAATTAGAGGGTCCATGCTCTTTCTTGTTCCATGGGCCCAACCAAGGCAATGACTGTGCTTGGCTCATGTGTTGCCCACCATGTTAAAGGTAACTGACGCCCCCTATTTCTACATCCTGACTCCTATTTTATTAGCTGCTTGCCTCACTTGTTAGCCCTGGCTAGCACTGTCATTATCAACCTTGTATGTGTCATGTTAACTGATAACTGGACTAAGTTGTCTTTCTTCTCATGTTCATGTGACTAGCCTACAGTTTTACCATGGCAGAGAGCTGATTCCTTTGCAGCTTTCACGATGTAGCTGCCATCTTTCTTGGGTAGCTCATGTGTAGTTCCTTGTCTGTGGAAGGATTTGGAGAGATCTGTTTGGGAATGGGTTCTTGTTAGAAGCCACTCACACTCACTATGGACCCTGCTACCATTAACTGTGTTGGAAACGATGGCATTGGAATGGCTACGGTACTTCATATGTGTTCTGTTGAAGGAGGATGGTCATGGGAGGCAGCTAGAAGGCAGATGACTAGCCAGCCCACACTACCCTTGCCTGTCAGAGCCTGTCTGCCTCATACCATGTCAGTTTGGCCATCTCACACCCAACTGCTAGCCTTCTTAATGTACTTTTCTCGTGATTCCCAGCCTTGCTACTTTAACCCTAAGTTTTCTTTTAACCTAGCAACTGTTTTCATTGCAACATGTGTGAGAAATTTGTGGTCTTCAGAGAGGGCCCTTTTCCTTACTGCCTATAGTAACTGGATCCTGCCTTATTCTAGGACAAATTGAAAGAAGATCGAAATCTGTATGTTTTTCAGCCCACATTCAGTTAACTAGAATCAGCAAAAATGGTGGGATGAGGAAGCCTAACACTGGGAGCATTGACCTCAATGGGGAGTTGCCCTGGCCATACTGAAGTCTAGGAGGAGTCCTGAGATTGCGTTATACCCGAGTGGCACAAGAAGCCCTTTACCTCAATACAGACAACTCTGAAGGCCACACCTACTCCACAGTCATAATGGTCACCTGAGCAGAGAGACAATGTACTTAGAGCTATTCCTTGAAATGATCAACACCACAGTGTGTCAGTTGCCAATTGCTGTGTAACAAACTGACCCAAACCACAGTGACTTCACAGCAATTTACCACCTCTAAGGTCTGTAATTTGCAGTTTAGGTTGCACTCTGTCAGGTAATTCTGCACTTCTTGCCTAGGCTCAGGTGCAGATACAAGCCCTAATGAATAAAGTGTCTCCTTGAGGCATGATTGCTATTATGTCATTGGTCAGAGCAAGTTCTACCAGCAAGCGCAGAGTGTGCAGGAGAATACTGAAGGCTCTGATCAGGGAGAATTCTGTTGATTATTTTGTGCCCAACTCGTCATACTATCTATAGTTAAGCTTGACAGGAAGAATATGACAAAATCTGAAGCCAGTTCCCATATGATTGAGGAGCCACTTCCCTAGCATTACAGAGCTCATTTTATATTGGATACTACATTTGTTACCATGCATCCCTGGGAAGTAACTGTCCTCATTTTCCTTCTTCCTTTCCTTCTTTCTTTCTTTCTTTTGGTGCAGTGAACTTTATTGTATTTGTGGTATTCAAGAGAGTAGGGAGGGCTCCCTAGGCCCTCCGGTTATTGTGGGGTCTGGGATGGAAATTGTGAGGGAGAGGCTCAGTGTTGGGGGCTGAGTTGGGGCAGGGACTCCTCAGCAACCGAGGGCCTCTCTCTTGCTTTCAGTGTCTTTGCTGGGGTGGGTGGTCAGGGTTTCTTACTCCTTGGAGACCATGTAGGCCATGAGGTCCACCACCCTGTGGCTGTAGCCATATTCATTGTCATACCAGGAAATGAGCTTTACAAAGTTGTCATTGAGAGCAATGTCAGCCCCAGCATCGAAGGTGGAAGACTGAAAATTGCTGTTGAAGTCATAGGGGACAACCTGGTCCTCAGTGTAGCCCAGGATGCCCTTTAGTGGGCCCTCAGATGCCTGCTTCACCACCTTATTGATATCATCATACTTAGCAGCTTGCTCTAGATGGCATGTCAGATCCACAATGGACACATTGGGGGTAGGAACACGGAAGGCCATGCCAGTGAGCTTCCCGTTCAGCTCTGGGGTGACCTTGCCCACAGCTTTGGCAGCACCAGTGGATGCAGGGATGATGTTCTGGGCAGCGTCATGGCTATCATGCGACAGCTTTCCAGAGAGACCATCCACAATCTTCTGAGTGACAGTGATGACACGGACCATGGTCATGAGTCCTTCCATGATGCCAAAATTGTCATGGATGATCTTGGCCAGGGTGGCTAAGCAGTTGGTAGTACAGGATGCATTGCTGACAATCTTGAGTGAGTTGTTGTATTTCTCATGATTTATACCCATCACAAACATGGGGACATCGTCAGAATGGGTGGAGATGATGACCCTTTTGGCTCCACTTTTCAAGTGGACCCCAGCCTTCTCCATGGTAGTGAAGACACCAGTAGACTGTTGGGTTAAAGTGGTGAGTATCCCCCGACCGCCCCAGGGCTCGGGCCTCTGGGAGAGATGAGACGTTGGAAGTTTGACCATGCTCACCCCACGGCACCACTGGGCAGGTGTCAGGCTGTGAGAAGCCATGGGACACCACCCGGGGGTGGGAGAGCATGGCCTGGGGCCCCGGGACTGCACGAAGTTGCCTTCGTCTGGTTCTCAGGCTCTTGGGCATCCCAGACACTGCTGGATGCTGTGGAAGAGCTGAGAACGGACAGGGGGCCTGCAGGCTGGAGCTAGTCCAGAGCAGAGAGGGAAAGGCGAGGAGGAGCCTGGCTGGGTCCCACCAGGGACCACGTCCTTGGCTTGTCGGAGGCTAGCTGGGTTGGTTTGGTAGAGAGCATGGCTGGGAGTGCTGAGAGGCCTTCTGTGGGAGACTAGATGCAGCTCTTTAGATGAAGGTCTGTTCCATCGTTCCCCATGGCAGATCTCGATGAAGAGAGACAGTCCATGGTTCTAGGGCATTTATTGTCATGGCGGAGAGTGGTGATGAGTAAAACCATACCCCAAATCTCAGGGCCTGAGATTAAAATATCTTTTGCAGGGAGGAGTGGCTGGGAAGGGGAAGGGGAGTTTATTGGCTAAGCTTCTAGGTACCTCATTAAAATGGGAATGTCTTGAGGCTATGTGGCCACACCTCTACCTGAGGAGGGGTTTGGGACTATATGACTGATGGTTACATACCTATTGAGAGCTTCGGCCTCAGGAGCCTGAGGCCCAGGAGCATGGCAAAATGCTGCTGTCCCTTGTATGGTTGTCCCCTGCTGGGGACTCCCCTACTGGGGCCCTGGGGTTTTAAATCTTAGCTCAACCAAAAGCCAGGCTGCCTTTCACGATCCCACAGTAGACTCCACACCATACTCAGCACCAGCATCACCCCATTTGATGTTAGCCAGATCTCCGCTCCTGGAAGATGGTGATGGGCTTCCTGTTGATGACACGCTTCCTATTCTCAGCCTTCACTGTGCCGTTGAATTTGTCACAGTCCTACTGGAACATGTAGACCATGTAGTTAAGGTCAATGAAGGGGTTGTTGATTGCATCAATCCCTACTTTGCCAAGTGCAGAGCAGAAGGCAGCCCTAGTAACCAGGCACCCAATATGGCCAAAATCCATTCACACTTCATCTTGTCTACAGGATAAGGCTGGCACTGCACGAGAAGATGCGGCTGTCTCTGGAACAGAGAGGAGCAGAGAGCAGTTGTCCTCCATTCAAATGAGAAAACCGAGGCTTTCACCAAGGCTATTCAGCTAATCACTAAAGGAAATGGGGTGCAACCCCAGATTTCATGAGGCCCCAGAGCAAACACCCCACCATCTGAGCTGCTATCTTATGTGCCCATTTGTCAAGGGCCAGTGGCAGAGATGGTGGCAATCTAGAAGAGAGGACATGAAAGTTAAGAAAGAAAAGTGACTCGAAGATAGCCTGGATTACAACCCAGCAGGGCAGGGCAAGCATGCAAGTGAAAGCCAGCCTTAAGTCAGAGGTCCCACCTGAGCTGGGAGAGCCAGACGATGCTGTACATGCAAAAGCTGCCCACATGGTGCAAGTGCAAATGACTTGAGCTCATCTCTGATGCAAATTTTCAAGGAAAATAACAGTCATCTCTACAACTCGGCTTGATGATTCTTGAGACATGAAGGATTAGAGAGAGAAAGCTTAAGAAGAATGCTCGACAACAGTGTCAACTGGCCTGACCCCCCCCCCAGTCCTCCTGGAGGCTGGACCACCAACCAAAGAATACACATTGAGGGACCCATGGCTGCGACCACATATATGGCAGAGGAGAGCCTTTTTGGCCATCAGGGAGAGGAGAGACTCTTGGGCCTGAGGGTGTTAGAGGCCCCAGTAAAGGGGAATGTCAAGGTGGGAATACGGGAGTGGGTGGGCAGGTGGGTGGGAGGGGGAATTCCCTCATAGAGGTGGGGGAGGGGGGTGGGATAGGGGGTTTCCAAAGAGGAGACCTGGAAAGGGGGAAACATTGGAACTGTAAATAAAGTATCAAAAAATAAATAAATAATAAAAAAAAAATTAAAAAAAAAAGAAGAAGAAGAAGAATGCTCGAGGGTTCCACAGGTCCAAGCAAATAACAGAGGAAGAGACATTTGGATGAGCTCCCCACATGACAGTCTTCTTCTCAGTCTCTGCCACAACTGCCCACTTTGATGTTTGTTTGTTGAGGCAGGGCCTTGTAACCCATGCTGACCTTGAATTCACTCTAAAGCAAAGATGGCTTTGGACTCCTGATCCTCCTACCTCTACCTCCCAGGTGCTGAAATTACAGGCATTGCCACACCTAGTTTTATGTATGTTGGCTATCCAACCTATGACTTTGGGCATTCTAGGCAAGCATGCTACCAATTAAACCTCATTCCCAATTCCCAGCTTGCTCATTCAGAGCCCTCTAAATTGCTTTCTGGTCAACTGCTTTGATGAGATCATGGCTAAGAAGCTGAAAGGACAGATACTCAGCCCACACAACAGAAATGATAAGATCTGGGAAAGAACAATCCTGGGAGGAAGAGGTGGATTAGGACTGTGACTAAGTAACTACTTAGGAAGCTGAGGTAGGAGGATTGCAAGTTCAAGGCCTACCTAGGCTCTATACCTAGTGAGTCTCTGTCTATAATAAAAATATGTTTTAAAAGCTGCAGATATAGGTCAGTAAAATCCTGACCTAACATCTACCAGAAAAGAGACAGAGGTTTTGTGGGCACTCAGGGCATGACTCAATGGTAAAGCACTTGCTAGCATGTCCAAGTCCATAGGTTTGAATTGCAAGCATTTATTTGGAAACACTCTATTAGTAGTAGCACAGGTGTGCTAGAAGATTGGGGGTAGGTGAAGCAATCACTTCTATCACACTGGCCTGCAAGTGCCTTCACTAGCTTCACTTACACAGTATGACTTGCGATTTTGGCAGGCTGACACAGCATGTTTCTAGAGTCAGCCTGAAAAATCAGGGCCTCTTGTGTCTACAAAAGTAAAGCCCCAGGACAGGGTGAAATGCATTTGCTCAGATCTAGTCTAGTGAGTCCTGGGGACTCTTGTGGAACCCACAGTAAGAAGTGAGCCTGGGGTCATTATAAAAGGAGTCTTGCCCTAGAGAATGGCTTTCAGTCCCTAAGGAGCAAGCCAATGATAGACTGGGGAGTGCACCTTGGAGGAGAGAGCTCTGGTGATAAATGGTTTTGATAAATGGCTACAGACATTTTTAAAGGCTGGTGTGATGATACATTACTATAGTTCTAGCACATGAAGCTATCTTGGGCTGCATAGTGAGTTCAAGGCAAGCCTGAGGTACATAATAAGACTATGAGTGGATGGTGGGCTCAAAGGAGCTGCTAGAGTTAGTTCAGTAGTGTTGCTTCAAGGCTTTTGGAGGTTGCTGGACACTAGGGAGCCTCCCGAAGGGAAATGGTGTCTGTGGTACATACCAGCTGTGGTCCTCTGCCAGTGAAGCCCACCCAGGAGGCAGTCAAGCCAAGGCACTATGGCTTCATTGAAGAGGATGGCACAGTACTGCAGTAGGAAAGGCAGTGAACACTAGGAAAAGTCCACAGGCCAAGACCAAGAATCTCAATTAAAAACTCAGAGAAAGACCAGCAGAAGGGAGAGCATGAAATAGATCATGGTTCAAGGTCTTCATCTCCCAGGCATGGACTCCATTCCCAGCAGTCCAATGTAAAGATAAGCCACCATCAACAGCATCAGCATTGACAAAGCCACAGCAGGAAACTCCACAAAGACACATCCCAATGAACTTGACCTGAGTCAGTCTGTGAGTCTGATGAAGCTGAAAAGTAACATGATGGTTTGAATATGCTCAGCCCAGGGAGTGGCACTATCAGAAGGTGTGGCCCTGTTGGAGTAGGTGTGTCACTGTAGGTGTGGACTTTAAGACCCTTATCCTAGGTACCTGGAAGTCAGTATTCTGCTAGTGAAGGGGTCAGCTCAGGAACTTTGGAAAATTCCACAAGACCCCTGAGCACAAGCATGTAGTCACTCCTCCTCTCCTGGAAAAGACAGGTTAGAGAGCACGTAGGCTGGAAGGGAGGGGCTGATTAAGCCCCTGCTACCTCACTCCCTAAAGACCAATCAGTTTAAAAGTCACACTGTTCTGCCAATCACATTGTACCTAATGGCTGCTGCTCTAAAAACCATATAAAAGCTCAGTGAATGGGTTGCATGTGGTTGTTCTCTCCTGCCTTGGTGTGCAGGGCGACCCCAGCATGCTGGAACAATAAACTCCTCTTGCTTTTTGCATCCATCCCCTACTCTATGGTGTTCACTTGGGAGTCTCCAGTAAGCTAAGGCTCCCCAGAGTCTTACACTAGCAGCCTTCAGATGAAGATGTAGAACTCTCAACTCCTCCTGGACCATGCCTGTCTGGATGCCACCATGTTCCTGCCTTGACAATAGTGGACTGAACCTCTGAACCTGTAAGCCAGCCCTAATTAAATGTTGTCCTTATAAGAGTTTCCTTGGTTATCTGTTCACAGCAATAAAACCCTAACTAAGACATAAGAAGTTCATTTTTAAAGATTTCCCTATTTTAAAAAACTATATAACTTTTAAATTGGACACATTAAAAGGATTGCATCCAGCCAGACACTGGAGGCACACACTTTTAGCCTTTAATCCCAGCAGTTGGGAAGCAGAGGCAGGCAGCCTGGTCTACAGAGTGATTTCCAGGAGAAATCGCTACACAGAAAAACCCTGTCTTGAAATCTTGAAGAAAAAAATTAAAAGCTGGGGAGGCAGCATCCCATCATCTATGAAATTCTGTCTTCTTCAAACATGAGGGAGTGAACAGCATCGTTGGGATTTCGTGAGCTCATCCCAATGGGTCGATGGCCAGCACAAGCTGTACGAGAGCAGAAGTGCAAGGTCAAAGCTGCCGAGAGGAAGCACAACTGCGTGACGATCCTTAACTGTGTATCATTGTTTCCTCTGAGGCGCGAGTTGCATTTTCCCTTGCATTCCTGCTGAGTGTCTGACTCTGTACATGTGGGAGGAAAAGGACCTAACAGGTTTTAGATAGGAGTTTAACTCAAGCCCAGCAGAGACTTGATCTTGGCGGGAGATGCCAGACTTAGCGAATAAAAATACGGGATGCCTCAGTTAAATGTGAATTCACATTAATAATGAAAAAAGTGCACAAATATCCCAAATAGCACACAAAATAGTTATACTAAAAGAAAAACTATGCATGTCTGAAATGCAAGTTCAATAGGGTCTACTATATTTTTTCTGGTAACACTAAACCAGGCTTTTTTTTCCCCCCAGTCAGAGACACTCTAGAAACAAGAGTAGAAACTGGGCTCTGCTCAATTTACTAACCTTTTTCAAACAGTTTTAGTCATAGGAGACAAAGCCATTCTACCTAACCTTTACCAAGCAGACCTCCCAGAGACCTGTCCTGACAGCACTCATTTCCTCACTACTGGTTGGAGGTTAAAAAGCTACCCTGTCATAATAACAAAGGGATTACAGCTAGTGAGGTCGCATCAGTAACTTCCATCTCTGTCTGAGGTGTCTGCTCAAACTGCCACCATGTCCTTGTGGTGGAAAAGGAGGGGAAAAAATCAAGTTGTCATCTTAGAGATAGGACGTGGAAGTCTGAAGTATTCTGCTGGCCAACCTAGCTGCAAATGAGCCAGAGAAAAGGTTATCCCACCTCAAGAGCCACCCTTATAGAAAAGAGGAAAGAACAGGTAGAGAGACAGTTGAGGTTCTACATGAACTGAGACTATGGCTGCCAACTAGATGATTCTCTGTGTAATGTCAACAATTTCCCTTGACTCCTGTATAAGGTAGGAATCCTGCTCTGATTCACCTATCTTCTGATCAGGTCTCTTTCTAGAACATTCCATAGAGGAGAGGAAAGGATTGAGAAAGAACATGGAAAGTACTCCCCCCAGGTCTGCAACTCTATCCCAGCTTCCCCCAGGTGGAGCCTCCTGGCCTCTTCCCTGCCCTGGTTGAGTCACAGCTTTGCCTCCCACTTTATTCTGCCCAGCTGGGATAATGAGAGACAACATCTATCTCAACCACAGAGTCTCCACATCCCTCTGTGTGGCTCCATGTGTCCAGACAGGCAGGAAGTTGAGCCTGCACTGCCTGGCTAATGACCAGCTTACAACTCCTATAATGTCCCATCTGTTTCTTGTTTGTTCAGTCTTGGAAAAGTCACTGTAATCTGCTCAGCATCATGCAGGCTACCTGAGTAGCAGCCTAGACCTCATCTGCAGATAAAAACTGAAACTTTACCCAAAATGCCGGTAGAGTTTCCTAAATGCTGAAAACAGCTGTGAAGAAGTACCAGATACCTGGAGACAGACAGCTTTGGGTTTACATACTGTCCCAAGCACCTATTAGCTATGTGACCTAAACCAAGATACTTAATTGCTCTGAATCTACATCTTCTCAGCCATAAAATATGGAGAGTTATAGTAGTATAATGTTTCTTATGAGGTTGTGTGGGATTAAGTGAGTACACATGTCTAATACTGTGGAGTGTGGTTTTTCATGAGAGATGAAATCCATGTCTTCTCCCATTGAGTGCCAATGGGCTGGGCACTGCTTTAACATGACAGTTGTATGATCAAGAGACCAGGTCAGAAAAGCCACTCATGTCTGCCAGTTCTCTTAGGAAACTTTACCAAGGAGTCAGCTCCCATGTGACAGGCTGGCCCACCAGAATGGCATGCTGGACAGCTGCACTGGATATTCAGTAGCAAGCCAGGCAGGGCCCCAGCACCAGGCAGGTCAACAGCCTGCCTCATCAAAGCCCAGAAGAGCCTACAGGTGGTGACAGTTCTACCAAGCTCTTTCTAGATTCGTCAGGATCCTGAGCACCAGAGTGTCTGGACCTGGCAGTGCCAGGGTAGCTTATCACACAGCTACAGGACCAGTAAGCACTCCTGATATGATCACCCACATCAGAGACATCCTAAGTCAAGCAGAGCCCTAGCCTCCCTGTTGTGGCTCCTAGGGAGTGCCATAGCTCAGATTTACCCTGGCCAAGTGGGTTCCTCAGCCTTCCTCCCCTGAGAGCCTGGATCCTTTCTGCTTTCAGCTGGGCTTCCTGTCTGGATAAACTTCAGATAAACACTTTAAAATTCTGTCCAGGAAGCTCACCAACCCGAACATGTGAATCCTCCACCATCTGCACAATTGAAAACAAGTTATATAATCCCCACTTTCTTGGGGTGGGGGCTGTGCAAGCTGGGGAGACCAGGCTTCTTGGCGTCTGGAGTCCCATTTTAAGTAAATAGAGAGGGTGAGCTGTGAAGATGGCGACTAATGAAAAGGGAGAGGCAGAAAGCCCTGAGGAGCGTGGAAGCTATTTCTGTCTCTCACCAAGCACTCCTGTCGGCTTGGGTTGGTGTTTAGGACTAAGGAAGTAGATTATTTTTAATGTTTCTGAACAGAGCGTCTCCATGGCATCCATTGTGTCCCCATGCCTACAACTTGGGCCTCGAGTCTGAGTTCTCCAAAGCACGGGGACCAGCCCAAACTGAGCCCGGATGCGTGTTTTTCTTGCAATCATTTGTTCTTTGGCTACTGAGGTTATTTCTGGAACTCAATCTCCAGTGAGAATGTTATTTTTGTGGTCGGCTTCTCTCCCCTTTTCTGCTTCATTCCAAGTCAACATGCTGGTCCATCCTTCTGGGACAATGTCTTTGGGTGGCATTTGCATCTTCCAGAAAACAAAATTGGTACTGATCAGAGATAAGCCCCACAGACATCATGGTTGTGGCTGTGTCTTGTTCCCTGTTCCATACTTTCAGGATATACTCTGGCATAGGTGCTACTGTGCCTGTGGCGTAAGTAAAAAACACTTGCAAATTTGAAAGTATTTCAAAAACATTTAGGATTTTTGAAATAGCCGTAGCAATTGATGTGCATGCTAAGAGCTGGGTGTGGTAGCACACGCCAAGGATTCGAGCACTGTAGAACTTGAGGCGGGAGGACTAGCAGTTTTAGGTCTCTAAGGAACCTACCTCATGGCTGGTCCAGCTTGAGACCCATGCCATGAGAAGGAGCCCACCCCTAACACTGTCTGGAGGGTCAGGACACAGAGACTGAATAGCCCAGAGACCCAGGTTAGAAAGTGATTCTTAATGATATTCTACTATACTTGTAGATCGATGGCTGGCCCAATTATCATCAGAGAGGGTTCATCCCATAATGGATGGAAACAGATGCAGAGACCCATAGCCAAAATTCGGTGGGTCTCAGGTAGTCCTGAAGTGGGCAAGGAAGGATTGTAGGAGCCAGAGGAGTGAAGGACACACCAAGAAAACCCAAAGAATCAACAAACCTAGACACATAGGTGTTCACAGAGACTGAACAACTGACAACAAAGAAGCCTGCATGGGACTGACCTAGGCCTTCCGCATCTATGCTACAACTGGGTAGCTTTGTCTTCTGGCGAGACTCCTAACAGTGGGGACGGGGGCTGTCTCTGACTCTTTTGCTTGCTTTAGAGGCCCTTTCCTCCTACTGGGTCGCCTCATATAGCCCCAATTCCAGAGGAGGAGCTTAGACTTCCTGCAACCTGATAGGCCATGGTTGGTTGATATCCAAGGGAGGCCTGCCCTTTTCTGAAGAGAAACAGAGGAGGAGAGGATGGGAGGGGCAGAGGAGAGGTGTGAGGAGTCTGAGAGGAGGGAGGGGAAACTGCAATCAAGGTGGAAAAAGAAAAAAGGAAGGAAGGAAGGAAACACATTAAAAAAATAAATAAAAAGAACTTGACCCTCCCAAATTCATGGGCGGGCCCAAAGAGATGACTCAGCAGTAAAGGTGCTTGCAACCAAGTCTGACAGCCATGTTTGCTGCCCAGGACCCATGAGGCAGAACAATGGATTGACTTCAAAAACTCCCCCAAATGTATGTTATGACATAAGTGTATATCCACATGTACACACACACACACACACACACACACACAACTAATTAATTAGCTATATCCCATTCAGCCTAGCCATGAAACTCACAAGTGTCTCGATGAGGTCTTGTTGACACAAGAGGATGCCCGTGAATACACCATGATGGGCAATCGAGTGTGGCTGAAGTGTAGAAGCTATAGAGCAGAGTCAGAGACTTGCTGGAGAGATGAGGCTCTCCAGATGCAACTGACAGTTCATGAACTTGCTTGCTTGCATGTCTACTTCTCTGTGTGCTCAGCCTGCATCTATTTTAAGTTTGGGGAAGCTTATTCTGATAGGAGTGTATTTCCTTGCAACTTTAAGTGAGGCAACTTAAAGGGTAAAGGATTTTTGTGGGCTCATAGTTTGAAGTCCCACATAGCCATCATGGTGGGGAAGACATAGAGACAGGGGTTCATCTTGAGTAGTGGAAGCTCAAGGCAAGGCTTGTTGCATCTCTGAGGACCAGAACTCAGACAGCTCAAGCTGAAGCCAGAGGAAGATGTGACCTTCAGAGTCCACCTGCTATATGGGAGCCACATTCCCAAGTTCTGCAACCTCCCAGAACAGCTAGGAATCAAATGTGCAAAACTGTGTGCCTGGGATGGTCTGTAGCTTGTGTGATAGAGTGCTTGCCTACTGTACTGGTTGGTTTTGTGTGTCAACTTGACATAAGCTAGAGTCTTCAGAGAGGTAGAAGCCTCAGTTGAGGAAATGCCTCCATGAGATTCAGATGTTTAAGACATTTTCTCAATTTGTGATCAAGGGGGAGGTCCAGCCCATGGTAGGTGGTGCCATCCCTGAGCTGCTGGTTCTGGGCTCTATAAAAAAAGCAGATTGAGCAGGCTCTGAAGATCAAAGCAGTAAGCAGAACTCCCATGGCCTCTGCATCAGCCTCTGCCTCCAGGATCCTGCCCTGCTGGAGTTCCTGTCCTGATTTCCTTCAATAATAAACAACAATGTGGAAGTGTAAGCTTCCAATTTGCTTTTTGGTCATGGTGTTTTGTTGCAGCAATGACTGACTAAGACACCTATATGGCACAAAGTCCTCATAAAACAGGTATGAAGATTCATTCCTGTAATCCTGCCTTCTCAGAATGTGGAGGTAAAGGATCAGAAATTCAAAATCATAAAAAACCACCCTGCCTCCATCTTAGGCTTAGAAGCCATCTCATAGTAAAGACAAACTAGGCTCATCATGTTTGTGACTAAACCTCGGTTTCTCAAGGACTGGGATATGATCCACCAGTGTCCCTAACTACAAATGGTTCTGTGCTGTCTGTTCCAGGAATGGCAATCATGTCTTTGTTTCAAAAAGTTGTTTATAGCCATCTTACAACCCTACCTTTGCTATGACCACCTTCTTTGCCCTCCTGCAGTCATGTCTTTGATTCAGGAGGTCTTTAGGACTAGCTTGCTATGCTTATGTTCTGCTCCTGTCACCCCACCTATTTTGCCTGACAAATCCCCCATTTGCAAACACCCTATCCCTGCGCTATAAAACCCTGACTTTCTCACATCCAATGCTGCCCGCTCAAACTCTGCATTAAAAGGCTTGTTTTAATTAATTTCCTGCTTTAATTAATTTGGCCATGATGATTTGAGTCAGTGGTCTTCTCCTATCTATGGGATTAACAGTCATCCTCACATTACATAATGAGTTCAATATCAGCCTAAGCTACATCAGACACTATCCCAAAAGCAACAATAAACCAAAAAACAGAAACAAAAACCAACAACAACAACAAAATTTTTAAACCCTTAAAATCCATGTATCTGTGGGTTGTATGTCACATTTGAACCCCAGATGTACATGGGGCTAGGAGAAAGGGATTTGAAATCAAGGGACAAAGGCCCTCCTAGTGATTTTGATGTATTAATATTTGAATGAGATGGTGACCTAAGCAGTCAGAATCTGGTGTCCAAGGATACAGGGAAGTGAGGGACAAAAACTCAGGAATGCCACATTGGGAAGTCCAATTATGATCTTTCTCATAAACGGAAATGATGATGCCAGCTTGTTGGTAACATCCTTGGTATACTAAAGGAAGTGTTTATTAATTTTCATTCCATAATACTACAGGCCAGACCTCACACAGACATGTGATCTAAATGCTTGATAATATGTGGTAAACATACATACTTCGAGCGGAGAATTTATTTTTATGACTGTATTAATTGTATGACGCAGTGGGTTTTGCTAGGATGTTTTTATAAGGTGGAGAATTTGAGTGAGTTCTGAGTTATCAATATGCCAAGACAAACAACAGAAGCAAACATAAATCCTCTCTGGGGATAAGAACAAAGAAAGAAAACTGTAGAAAAATGAGCAGAGAACACAGAGCAGCCATGCAGAGCTCAGGAGAACAGGGAGAGGTTACAGGCACGACCAGCTCTCAGCCCCAACGAGAGCTACAGAGGAACAGTAAACTGTAGTCATGGGCTATAGATATGTTAAAGGAAGCATGACAGCTTTGGAAACGTGAGTTTCTTTCAAGAATAAGGATAAATTAAGTCAATTTAAACAAACAAAAATCGAATGGGTTTACCAGCACCAGACCTTTGATGAAATTCTAAAGGACACAGTTCAGGCTAATGGGACCATCTCCCTGAGGATGTCAGATTCAATAAGATAAAAGTGCAAGACACCAGAAAATATGTGAGGAGATAAAGACAAACACTGTGTGAGGCAGTAGCTGTGGTATGGGAGACACAGCAGGACAGGAGACGGTAGCATAGAACAAGTGTGGACGGGCAGAAGCGTGACAGTAATCCAACTCTAAAATGTACAAATGCCGTGAGTAGCTACTTACCAAAGAAGAGGCACAAATGGCCAAGGGTTTGTGAGACATCAACTCTGCCTCAGGAAAATCAAAGTAAAACCTCACCGCAGTCTAAATGGATGCTATAAACTCAGACAATAGTCACCAAGGCCAGAGGCTCTTGTACTCTGTGCACAGGGATGCAAACTGGTGAGGCCCTTACAAAAGCATTCACTGCTGACAGCCGGAAATTCATCTGCCACTTGTTGTGGCAATCAGACTTAGCATATAACTAAAACAAATGCTCATGCCCATAGTCCCCACCTTCAGCAAAGAAGCCCTCCAGACAACAGCAGCGACGGTGACAAATGCAAGGGCTCAAAAGAGAGTCACAGCTGAGGAGCCAGTCCTAGACAAGTCACTTGTTCTACCCCTCTGAGGGGTGCTTATAGAAGAAGAGAGGGGCTAGGTAAGACATAGGGAACACCACCCCCAAACTTGATATAGCTACTGTAGTCACTAACTCACAGCATCTGCCCTGAGCCCAACCACCCACAACTGGCCAGATCAACAATCGGTCATCGAAAGGAGAAGGAGCTCCTAGAGCTCCCCTGTACCCCTGAACTATGGCTACTGAAGGTTCTGGAAGAGGATTCACTGGCTTTAGTTGTGGCTTAAACTGAAAGGAAGGAATCAAACCCTTGGTCACAACAATGGCATAGGTTAATCTTGCTGGGCCACAAAGTTAATTAATGAATTAAAAATTAAAATGAATTTTAGCAACACACGTGAATTCAGTAGAGAGGTCTGTGTAAGGGTAAGAATGTGAATCAAGGGGGTGTTGGGGGGTGAGAAATGGGGTCGTCAGCATAAAAAGTATGTACATGTAACTTTTAAAATAGTAATAAAAATTTAAATCTTTACAAACACTGTCAAAAGTATGTCAAAGAGACACCTGCACTTCATGTTTTATGCGTCACTATTCATCATAGCCAAGACCACTAACTTCTGAGTTGATAAAGAAAGAGAATTTTATATACAATGGAATGCTATTCTTCTGTAAAATAATAGAAACCTATCACCTGTGTAATGGACAGAGCTAGATGGTGCTACGGCAAGTAATATAATTCAGCATAGAAAGACAAACACTGAATAGTCTCACACGTGGACACTTGGACAGTCTAGCTAATGAAAATAGAAAATAGAATAAATGTTAGCAGAGCAAGCTGTGTGATGGTCGAGACAGCCTGGGAGCAGTGGGAAACAGAAGTGTGCCTAATGATCTACATAGGACGTGGTCTTGTAACTATATAGGACGTGGCCTGGTAACTATATAGGACGTGGCCTGGTAACTATGTAGGACGTGGCCTGGTAACTATATAGGACGTGGCCTGGTAACTATGTAGGACGTGGCCTGGTAACTATATAGGACGTGGCCTGGTAACTATATAGGACGTGGTCTTGTAACTATATAGGACGTGGCCTGGTAACTATATAGGACGTGGCCTGGTAACTGGTTACCCACGGATGATTCTGTGTTTTTAAATAGCCTACAAAAGGTTCTGAATGTTCCTCAAACACAGAAACAAGGATATCTGCAGTAAGGCTCTGCCAGTCTCCCAGATCTGACCATGACCCATAGCACATACAGCCTCACATCTCATAAGCAGGTAGAATTATCATGGGTCAGGTGTTTTTAAATCAGTCGTAAATACTTAGTCCATGGTTGTATCTGGGTAGGCAAACAGAACTATTTCAAAATTTTGGCCTTTGCTATACCTGATAATTTTCTAAAAAGAAATATAGAACATTTGAATAAAACAATTAACAAATTTAGTCTCTTAGGCATATGAAAAAAAAAAAAAAAAAAAAAGATCAAACATGGTGTCCCTGAAAGACATGATCTTTTCTGAAAGGAGGTAAGTTGTGGAGAGTGGATAGAGGGGAAAGACAGGGGAGGGAGAGACTGGGGGAGGGGAGGGAGAGACTGCAGGAGGGGGGAGGGGAAACTACAATGGGGATGTAATATAGAAGAGAAAAGAAAAAAAAAGAAAAAGTCAAACCCAATGAATAGAAACATGAATGCTTGCTGGGTGTGATGCTGTGCATCCATACTCCCAGCCTGTGGGAGCTGATGCAGGAGGATCACCAGCTCTAGTCATCCTCTACCTCACACTACATGTTAAAAGACCAACTACAACCAAAAAAATGGAACTAGGGCGTAGCTCAGCAGCAGAGCACTTGCTCAGCGTGTGCAACACCTGCATTCATCAAAGAAGGAAGAGGCGGGGCCGTGGTGGGGCACGCCTTTAGTTCCAGCAGTCAGGAGGCAGAGGCAGAGAGGTCTCTGCGAGTTCAAGGCCACCCTAGTCTACAGAGACAGGTCTAGGACACCCAGGGCTATACAGAAAAACCCTTTCTTTAAAAAGAAAAAAAGAATAGATTTTGAATGTATGAAAGAAGAGATCAATAAACTTACTAATGATGATGATGATAATATTATTATTATTATTACAGATTGAAGACAAGCAGAAATTTTAAGAAAAACAAAAGCACATAATAAAGCTAAAACTGATTCTTTGATAAAATATTACAAATACAAGAAATAAAAAATATCAAAATGTTTATCTCAGTACATGCATTAAAATGATACAATATCATTCAACACAACTCAACTGCCATCAATATTTGTAGTTATATTATTCAAATTAAAAGAATAAGGATTAAGCACGACAGACTTTATAGAATGGTTTGCATCACAGCCAACACAGAAGACTCTAGATATAACCCACGGAGGACTGCGGGAAGAAAAGGATGCCAGTGCCTGGGGCTGGCAAGACGGCTCAGCAGCTAAGAGCACTCCTTGCTCTTCCAGAGGACCCATTCTCTCTGTTGGGATGAGCGTGCCCGTTGTGTCGACCTCTCCCACCTCCACGCTGCATTTTGGAAGAAAGCTTGTCCATAGAGAGATGGGAAAATTCATCTGGCCTCCTGAGTTCCCCACGGACCCACTGGGTGTAGATGTCCAAAATGTAAGTGCTGCTTAGCAAGGAAGGAACCACAAAGGCATGAAGAAGGCTCAGTGCTCACGGAGGCTCAGTGCTTACCACCACCCGAACCCCTTTTACGTATATGCGTGTTTTGCTTTCATGTACGTGGTGCTCCAGGAGGACAGAGAGGGCCTTGGATCCCAGAACTGGAATTACAGACAGTTGTGAGGCACTATGTAGATGCTGGGAGATGAACCTAGGTATTCAAGAAGAGCAGCCAGAACTCTTAACTGCAGAGCCACCTTTCCAGACTTCTAAAATTTGGGAGTGTCTTGTTTTGGTTTGGGGGTCTTATTGTCTTGTAATTCACTATGTATACCAGGCTGATCTTGAACTCACAGAGATCCTCCTAACTTTGCTTCCCTGGACTAAAGGTGTATACCACCACACCCACGCTTACCACCGTTAATTCCAAAACACTGGGAGGACACTTGTTTGAGGAAAAGTAAATCTGTGGCTGAATTTTAGTGATTCGGGATCAACAAATTCAAGAAAATACTAAGTTATTAAACAAAAGAGTACTATAACCTCACCTAGCTGGGTATTTGTAACAGGCTAGGATTAGTTGTCTTCCCATGTAATAATGGCTGTCAGCATCTTCCCAGGACCCTGTGACATGAGCAAACACAGTCTATTCAGCAATCATTGCTTATTAGGTAGTAAGGTTGTAGAGAGACGGCTCATCAGGTAAAGGCTCTTACCAGCAACCCTGACTACACGAGTTCAATCCTTAGAATGCACTTGGTAGAAGGAGAGAACCAACTCTGACCACCTAAAGACCCCTTAGCATATGCCCCCCTTCCCGCCCCCATACATATACATGCACACAAAATAAATATGTAAATGCAGTTTTCAGCTACTGAAAATAAATCAAGGCTGCACTGTGCTTTAATCAGTATAACTAGAGGCTACTGTGCAGAATGTGTCCAGGTGTACATCTGTGTGCACACAGGCCCACACGTATCTTTATACTTTATTTATCGAACAGCTGCTTCATATCAGCTCCTAGAGTTAGGATCAGAGCCTGGGAGAAGGAAGGTATGTATTGGTGTTCCAGAGAAGACATGATGTGTGTTTCTCCCACTCAGAAAGCATGTCCTCTCCACACTGAGCTCTTGCTGTCTTCAGTTGGGGATCATTACTTCATGGCTGACATTCAGTTCAGTGATCTGCTCTGTCCATGGAACTCATTCTCTTAATCAGAGATGGAGCACTTGATTTTCTTCTGCAGTATAAGAGACTGAACTCTGTGCCTACCGTGCAGCAGATCCCAACCTCAGGACACTCCATCTCCCCTGCAGCAGCTTCTGTGGGTATTTTCAGAGGTACAGTGTGTAAAGATGTCCTGGATGCGCCACTCTCTTAAAAGACAACACTGTCCTACACATGGCTACCCCACTTCTTCTCTCCCAAATACCTGCAACTGACCTTAATGCGTAAACAGAGCTAAACATTTAATATTCCCTCTCCCAGAGTGACTCCTTAGGGTTCCGAAACAGACAGAATGCAATCAGTGAGAGTGGGCATCATCCCCTC
This sequence comes from Uromys caudimaculatus, assembly GCA_028551405.1. Lineage (NCBI taxonomy): Eukaryota > Metazoa > Chordata > Mammalia > Rodentia > Muridae > Uromys > Uromys caudimaculatus. Next base: position 98,783,150 of record CM052708.1, read on the forward strand.
CCACTCAGCTGCCTCTCATTCCAGGTCAGCTAGACTATGTATGCCTAGAGTCTAGTCCTCATCCTCACCGTGTCTGTTGCTTCTGAAGATGCTACACTTCAAAACTGCAGAGAGATAGCAGATGAAGATGGCTGTCATAGCTGGAGCCCCCAGCACTGCTACACCAGCACTCTGTCTGACTTGACTTTCGTGCCTTGAATTGGCATTACGAGGAGTGAGCACAGCTAGTTAGAGATGGAGCACATAACCCCAAGTTTGGTAGTTCCAGAGTCCACGCCTGAGTCACTGTACTGGAGTTTGAAGCAAAACAATAGAAACTTCTTGTGAACTGGAAATGCCTTGAGTAGTAAAGATCAGCTTGGTTCTGTTCCCTCGAGAATAGCTGAGAGATTTTTCAAAGATGCTAGGGGTTTTTCTCAGTCTCTGGTGCTGAGTGGTTTATTAAAAGCTTGCTAAACTTAATGCAATGTAAACCTTGCTATAGGTTCTAATGTGACAGAATCTAAAACCAAAACTAAAGGCTGGGCTGGAGGGCCATGAACACCAATCCTGTATCCACGCAAAAGCTCAACTCTAAAAACAAAACGCTTGACAAATACCATTCAACAATCCCCACAGCTGCCGGTTCAATTGTAAAAATGTGCTTCAAAGTTTAAAACAACAAAAATCAACTTAAGAATCAACCATCCAAACAGCACTCAGGTTCCAGGGTGTCAACTCATTTGATCCACCCTTGACTTCCAAGAAACAAAACTCAACAATGTGATTACTATAAAAATAACATAAAAATTCTAACCAAACCAGATGTGGTGACTCAGATCAGTAATCCCAGCACTCGGAGGCTGAGAAGGTACAAGTTGAAGGTGACTTAATAGAGCCCTGTTTGAAAAGCAAAGGTCACAGTCAGGGAGAGCCAGTGCTGGGGTGCCTCAGAGGGAGCATTTATCTAGCAAGTACAAGGCCCTAGGTACACCACAATGCTGTCAAAAAAACATTCTAACCAGAAGAAAATGGATTAATTTAAGTTTTGAAATTTATTTAACCTTTGAAAGGTTTGGTTTTGTTGTTGTTACTGCTGCTGCAACAGTTTCATTTTGCTTTTGTTTGGAAGTTTTAGTGGAGAGGTTGGGTGTTCATTTCCTCATTTGTTTGTTTGAGAGAAATCTGTGCTGAGCACTCTAACCCATGCCAGGAACATGGACCAACCTGCTTGTGTCTTTCCAGAATGTTAGAATTGACTGAATAACAATAAATGCACAAGATGTAGTGTTGGGATCCAGGAGTTGTCCCACAAACCACATGTACCCCGATCTCAGCCAGACAGGGATGGTTTATTGAGCATTAGCCCCAGGACTGATTGATCAGGGCCACAGACCAGACTCAGGAGCTGATTAAAACCCCAAGCCAGTATCCTACAGAGGTTTTGAGCCTGAAACACAAACACCTGTGCCAAGGTATTCCACCAATCAGGATTTAGGGACAGGAGACTTCCTTAGGAACACTATCTGTGTTGTACACTTATCCTGCTCCATTAGTTGGGTATTCAACTGTGAGGAGGGCAACTTGACTGCCTAGCATTCACTTCCCAACTTGCCAACTGGAATGTCAGTTACCCATGTACATGTCTCTTTCTGCCAAATACGGTGCCAATTCCATGGAGGTCTCCAGTCCAAACTTACTGTGGCTATCTACACAAGGCGTTTCTAACTGACCTCTCTTGTGATTGCTTTCCAGGGACAACAAAGCTTAACAGAATTTGGGAGAGGAAGTTCCTAGTAACAGTTCATGAGAGGGTTTCCTTGTAACAGTAGTAACAACATATGATGTTTCCTTACAACATTAGCGACAGCAGGAAATGGCTGGCTACACAGGCAACAGTTACCCAGGCCTAAACAGTAGCAGTTTCAATGACATCAAATTGTTAAAAAAAAAAAAAAAAAGAATCTACCTACAATAGCAGGTTGGCTGAGGCATGCACAAGTTCTTTATTCCAATTTTAATTGGTATTATTATCTCTCATCACAGCACACAGTAAATACTTCTATATATCTATTTTTGTCTGTATGGGTCAGAGTAACACACGTCAAAGAGGCTGCAGCACAGCTCAGGAGGCCTCAGGAGTGAGTGTCTGTACAGGTTAGAAAAGAACCAGATCATCAGGCGAAGAGATAGCGAAGCAGTTAAGGGCACTGGCTGCAGAGGAGGGGAGGACCACGGAGGAATTGAAGGAGGGACCAAACTATTAAAATGCATGGAAAAATTTTTTAAAAAGGAAGTGTGAAATGATTATCATGAAATTTTGATCACTCTTACTCTAGAAGATAAAGTCAACTTGAATCTATAAAATCCTTTTGACAAACAGAAAATCGTCATCATGAATGGTTTGTTAAAAAGTAAAAACTAGTCCATCTACGGTGGGAGACCTCTGCCTGGACCACCAGGGTTCCATAGCCAAGTAGCGCCAGGAGAAAGTTACTCTCCCAGAAGCGTGGAAAAGCCATGAGTGGGGATAAAATGAGCACAACTGCTCACTGGGACCTGCCCAGAACCCGCGGGACACAGAGACTGAGGAAAAGTCGGGGACAGGAAACTTCCGGTTTCCATCTGTGGCTGTGGACCTCAGCTTGTGCCACAGGGCTCCATAGCCAATTAGTGCCGGGATAAAGCTAGTCTCCTAGGTCCTCAGGACACAGAGACTGGGGAGGAAAAATCAGGGACAGGAACCTTTCAGTTTCCATCTGTGGCAGGAGACCTGGGTCTGGGCCACCAGGGTTCCATAGCCAAGTAGCACCCAGAGAAAGCTACCCTCCCAGGAGAGTGGAAAAGCCGTGAGTGGGGATAGAACAAGCACCACTGCTCACCGGGACCTGCCGGGAACCTGCGGGACACAGGGACTGAGGTAAAGTTGGGCATTGGAACCTTCTGGTTTCCATCTGTGGCAGGAGACCTCTGCCTGGGACACCAGGGTTCCATAGACAAATAGCGCAGGAAGAAAGTCACCCTCCCAGGAGCGTGGAAAAGCCGTGAATGGGGATAAGACAAGCACCACTGTTCACTGGTACCTGGGGACCTCAGCCTGGGTCACAGGGCTCCAGGAGAGAGCTAGTATCCTAGGAGTGCTGACACACCTTCGAGCATAGGTAAAACCATCACTTCTGTTCAAACTCACTGGATCAAGAGGGACCCTTGCAGAGCCATCAGGACACAGGAGCCAAGGGACAGCTGGGGACAAGATCCTTCTGGTTTCTGTCTGCACCCCAGAGCTGACCCTGTACCACAGATCTCCAAACCAAAACACCTCTCAGAAAAAGCTGGTCTTCAAGGAGTATTGATACGGAGGCCTGCAGGAGGGACAAGCCGCAGCCAGACAAAAAAGACCAGCTGACATCAGAGTTAACAAGATGGCAAAAGGCAAGGGCAAGAACAGAAGGAACAGAAACCAAGGCTACTTGGCACCATCAGAACCCAGCTCTCCCACCACAGCAAGCCGTGGATATCCCAACACACCAGAAAAGCAAGACTCAGACTTAAAATCAGTTCTCATGATGATGATAGAAGACTTTAAGAAAGAAAGAACTAACGCCCTTAAAGAAATACAAGAGACCAGAGGTAAACAACTAGAAGCCCTTAAAGAGGAAACACAAAAATCCATTAAAGAATTACAGGAAAACACAATCAAACAGACAAAGGAAATGAATAAAACTATCCAGGAGCTAAAAATAGAAATACAAACAATAAAGAAATCACAAAGGGAGACAACCCTGGAGTTAGAAAACCAAGGAAAGAGATCGGGAGTCATTGATGCAAGCATCACCAACAGAACACAAGAGATAGAGAGAATCTCAGGAGCAGAAGATACCATAGATAAAGACAAACACTACCTCAGAGTAAAGGGCTGGAAAACAATTTTCCAGGCAAATGGTCTCAAGAAACAGGCTGGAGTAGCCATTCTAATATGGGATAAAATCAACCTTCAACCAAAAGTCATCAAAAAAGATAAGGAAGGACACTTCATACTCATCAAAGGAAAAATCTACCAAGAACTCTCAATTCTGAACATCTATACTCAAAATGCAAGGGCACCCACATTCATAAAAGAAACTTTACTAAAGCTCAAAGCACACATTACACCTAACACAATATTAGTAGGAGACTTCAACACCTCATTATCATCAATGGGCAGATCTTGGAAACACAAACTAAACAGAGACACAGTGAAATTAACAGATGTTATGAACCAAATGGATTTAACAGATATCTATAGAACATGTCACCTAAATCAAAAGATTATAACTTCTTCTCAGCACTTCATGGTACCTTCTCCAAAATTGACCATATAATCAGTCACAAAACAAACCTCAACAGATACAAGAAGATTGAAATAATCCCATGCCTCCTATCAGATCACTAAGGATTAAGACTGGTCTTCAATGGCAACAATAATAATAGAAAGCCCACATACACATGGAAGCTGAACAATGCTCTACTCAATGATTACTTGGTCAAGGAAGAAATAAAGAAAAAAATTAAAGACTTCCTAGAATTTAATGAAAATGAAAGTACAACATACCCAAACTTATGCGAGACAATGAAAGCACTGTTAAGAGGAAAACTTTGAGTGCCTCCAAAAAGAAACTGGAGAGAGTATACACTAGCAGCTTAACAGCACACCTGAAAGCTCTAGAACAAAAGGAAAAAAATGCACCCAAGAAGAGTAGATGGCAGGATATAATCAAACTCAGGGCTGAATCAACCAAGTAGAAAAAAAAAAAGAACTATACAAAGAATCAATCAAACCAGGAGTTGGTTCTTTGAGAAAATCAACAAGATAGATAAACCCCTAGCCAGACTAACCAGAGGGCACAGAGACAGTATCCAAATTAAGAAAATTAGAAATGAAAAGGGAGACATAACAACAGATTCTGAGGAAATTCAAAAAATCATCAGATCCTACTACAAAGGCCTATACTCAACAAAACTGCAAAATTTGGAAGAAATGGACAATTTTCTAGACAGAAATCAAATACCAAAGTTAAGTCAGGATCCGATAAATCACCTAAACAGTCCCATAATGCCTAAAGAAATAAAAGCAGTCATTAAAAGTCTCCCAACCAAAAAAAGCCCAGGACCAGATAGGTTCACTACAGAATTCTATCAGACCTTCAAAGAAGACCTAATACCAATACTCTTCAATCTATTCCACAAAATAGAAACAGAAGGAACACTACCCAATTCCTTCTATGAGACCACAATCACACTGATACCAAAACCTCACAAAGACCCAACAAAGAAAGAAAACATCAGACCAATTTCCCTTATGAATATCGATGCAAAAATACTCAATAAAATTCTTGAAAACCGAATCCAAGAACACATCAAAACGATCATTCATCATGATCAAGTAGGCTTCATCCCAGGGATGCAGGGATGGTTCAATACCCGGAAATTCATCAATGTAATCCACTACATAAACAAACTCAAAGAAAAAAACCACATGGTCATTTCCTTAGATGCTGAAAAAGCATTT
>CM052708.1:98796295-98808507 GCA_028551405.1 Uromys caudimaculatus
TGAATTCCTGCTTTCTTGCCTGTGTCACTGGGATATTCTGAGGAGAGCTTAGGAAACTATGAAACTTTCAAAAGAGCTCAAGAGAGCTGTCTCTATTTGTAGAAAGAGAATGGCATGTGAACTCCAAGATAAGGGGAAAATGTAAAATTTAAAATCAAGCTACACAAGTTTTTAACACCCAGATGTGTATTCTTCAACGTTTGTACAAACTTGGGATGGGTGGAGGCAGCCACAGCTGCTTCCAGTCCTGGATGGGCTGTTTTTCATAGCTCCTGCCCTTACACACTACCTAGAAAGCACTTTTCTTCTTGTTAGACTCATTCTGCAATCCCTGCTTGAGTTAACTCCTTTTTGTTGTTGTTTTTTGCTGTCATGGGTGGTGAGGGTAAAGCCTAGAGCCTTGGCAATGCTACACATGTACTCTCCCACCACGCCACCCCAGCGTTCCTAGGAATTCTTTTTATTGAGCTTCACCTCTTCAGATTGCTCTGTGCATTCTCTCTCTCAGTTGGACACAGACAACGTCATGTTTCAATTATATGTTTTAGCATATCATTATCTAAAACAATTCACTGGAGGCTGACAAGGTCGGTAGGAAATGGCACTTACTTGTCCCGAAGCCTGATGCTTTGAGTCTGATCTGAAGCCCCTGTGTAATGGTGGAAGGAGAAAACCAACTTCACAAGGGGGACCTTTGCCTCCATACACGTTCTAGTGTGTCTGCTGCCACAAAACGCGTCATGCACACACACCAACTGTCCTGATTGGCCTGGTTTTGTTTTTATTTGTTTTTCTCTGGCTTAATACAAGCTAGAGTTTTCTGAGAAGAGGAATCCCAAACTGAGAAAATGGCTCTATATGATTACCTGTAGGCCAGTCTGCAGAGCTTTTCCTACGTGAGAGACTCCAGCTCACTGTTGGCAGGTGCAACCCCTGGGCAGGTGGTTCTGGCTTCTATAAGAAAGCAGGCTGAGTAGCCATGAGGAGTAAGCCAGCAAGCAGCATGCCTCCATGATCTCTTCTTTAGCTCTTGCCTACCTTCAGTTCCTGTCCCGACTCCCCTTGGTGGCGGTTGTGACCTAAGAAGTGTAAGGTGAAATAAGCCCTTTCCTCCCCATGTTTCTTTTGGCCAAGGCCTTTCATCACAGCAATAGAAACCCTAGGACAGAAACTGATACCACATGATGGAGTCCTGCTGTAACATACCTCAAAATTTATTTTTGAGAGGATTATGGTACCATTTGAACTTTGGACTAGAAAAGCCATTGAGTACTCAAAGGTTAGAAGGTCATTCTGTGGGAGCTTAGAAACTAAGAACACTGACAGTAAGCCAGGCATGGTAGTGCACTCGTTTGATCTCAGAACTTAGGAGGCAGAAGCAGGCAGATTTCTACGAGTCTGAAGCCAGTCTGGGCCTGGATTGCGATGTTTCAGAGGAAAGACTTTATTAAGGCCATTTATTTAATATTTTTAATTAAGAAACTGTAGTGGTCATCTGGGTCTGAAGAATCAGCTGTGATTAACGAAATACCAGATCCACTAAAGTGAAGCCTCACTTTGGACAATAGCTACTACTGGGGCTGTGGTTAAAGAGAGAAGAATCTGGGAAGTATTTCCTCGGGGTCAACACACAGAAGCCATTCCAGAGAGAGTTAAGAGTGTACCACATGGCAGCTGAAATTCCCAAGTAGTACTAAACTTGAAGGCATGAAGGGGTGTAGAGAACAACTGAGCCTTGGCACTGGGAACGACCAGGTAGGTCAGCAAAAAACCAGAATTGAAGGTGTCTTAAGGTTTCATTGTTGTGAAGAGAAATCATGACCACAGCAACAATTACAAAAGAAAACATTTAACTGGGGCTGGCTTACAGTTTCAGAGATTTAATCCATTATCTTCATGTAGGAAGCATGGCAGCATGAAGCATGCAAGATGGTTCTAGAGGAGCCATCTTGATCCATAAGCAGAAGGAGACAGTGTGCCATACTGGGTATAGCTTGAGCATAGGAGACTTCAAAAGCCCACCCCTACAGTGACAGACTTCCTCCAACAAGGTCACACCTCCTAATAGTGCCACTTCCTCTGGGCCAAGCATTCAAACACGTGAGTCTATAAGGACCACACCTATTCAAACCACCACAGAAGGAGTCATATTGAGAGGTTTTTAGCCATATTGCAAGGTCAGAGTCTCTGAAGAGAGCCCAGAAAAGGCTACTGGTAAAGGTGCATCCCAGTTGCAGAAAAGACCCCAGTATTGGGGGGATGACCACCAAGGACTACAGCAGCTGTAGAATAGAGGCAGACTAAGCCTATGAGGTGCACTATGTATGCTGTGGATGGCAGAGCCAGAGAGGTGAGGCTGCTTAAGCTCCTGGAACCCAGAGACGATTAGTCCCAGGAGTCTGACTCTGAGCTGTACACTACTGACAGGGTTTGCTTTGATTTGACTGTAACCATGCCCTGGTTCTTCCCTCTTGAAATAAGAAAGTGTTTGGATTTTTAATCTTACAAAAATTCACAGTGCCTTGGTTAGCTTTCTATTGCTATAGCAAAACACTGTGACCAAAAGCAATTTGGGGAAGAAAGGGTTTATTTCCATATACAGGTCAGCATCATACTCCATCATTAAAGGAAAGCAGGGAAAATTTTCCAGGCAGGCACTTGGAGGCAGGAGCTGGTGCAGAGGCCATGGAGGGATGCTGCTTACTGGCTTACTCCTCACGGCTTGCTCAGACTGCTTTCTTATAAAATCCAGGACCACCAGCCCAGAGGTGACACCACCCACAACAAGGGTGGGTCCTCCACAACATCACTGGTTTACTTTTAGTTAAGTGACTCTTTAGTTACTTTTCAATTGCCATGACAAAACATTATGACCAAGACAATTTATAAAAGAAAGCATTTGGGCTGAGCATGGTAGAACACTCTTTTAATCTCAGCACTGGGGAGGCAGAGGCTGATAGATTTCTGTGAGTTCAAGAGAATCCTAGTCTATATAGCCAGGTTCAGAACACCCAGAGCTATAAAATAGAGAGAACTTGTCTCAAAAATAAACAATACAAAGCAAAAAATATATTAAATTGGGGCTCACAGTTCCAGAGGTTAGTTCATGATCATCATGGCAGGGAACATGGCAGCAGACAGGCAGGCACAGTACTGGAGCAGTAGCTGAGAGCTTACATCTGATCTTCAAGGATCAGGCAGAGAGAGAGAGAGAGAGAGAGAGAGAGAGAGAGAGAGAGAGAGAAGAGAGACAGAGAGAGGAGAAACACATGGTGTGGACTTTTAAAACCTCAAAGCCCACCCCCAGTGACACACCTCCTCCAAGGCCACACCTCCTATCCTCAAACAGTTTGACCAACTAGAAACCAAGCATTCAAATACGTGGGCGTATGGGGGCCCACGTATTCTCATTCAAACACCATAATCACTAATAACTGATTAAGCACTAAGTAATGCTTGTCTACAGGTCAATCTGGTAAGAATGTTTTCTCATTGAGGGTTCCTCTTCCCAAATGACTCTAGATTATATCTATACAGCACACAGTTATGAGACCTGGAATATTTTATAGAGACTTTAAACTTTTAAGGAAACTTTTACTACTTCAAAGAGACTAAACTTTTAAAATATTTGAATTTCTGAAGACTGGGATTTTTAAAAGTTAGAATGCTTTACATTGTGATATTAACACTAATATGAGATAGTGAGGTCAAACAAGAAAGAAAGATTATAGTTTAGTAGAATGTATTAGTATGTCAATTATCCTGGGTGGATTTTTGAGTCCCTCAGATCAACTGTGAGAGGTGGTAGAGTAAGTATGGTACCGGCTGGCTCTGGCTGCTTCCTTCTTCCCCTCCCTTGTGCTAGGGTAGTGTCCTAGGTAGGGTTACTATTACTGTAATGAAACACCATGAGTGAGGTATGTGTGTGCTTTCTTTGGGCTCTCACTATGGTTCCAGGTCCTCTTTGTCTTCCCTCAGGGTGTCCAGGCACTGCTGCACACCAGGCTGAAAGGTTGAAGCAGAGTCCAAAATGGGTGGGGTCTGCAATATCCTGATCAGACTTCTTGTAAAGGTGAGTTTTTAGCTACCCGGCTTTAGGCTTCTGGAGGGTTGCACATTTCCAGCCACCTTCCCAGCAGCTCTTTAGATACATAAATCTCTCTCTCTCTCTCTCTCACACACACACACACACACACACACACACACACACACACACACACACACACTAGCTTATTTTTAAAATGCCTTGGCTAACTCAATGACTGGGCACTTCTTATCCTCCCCCTGCTACCCCAGGCCCAATCAGGGAAGTGGCCAGTAACTACTTACCAGAAATCTCACATGGCTAGTCGGCTTTATCTCCTACAGCTTCCCCCTCCCCCCAGTCATGGGGATCCTCTGTCCCTCCTCCTCTCTCCTGCATCCTAGCCTGTGCAAATCTAAGGGTCCTGCCCCATCTCTCTTTGCCTAGCCATTGGCCACTGGCATCTTTATTGATTGGGAACAAGGACCTTCAGCGTTTGGACATGCAGATTTCCGATTAAATCAGAGCATTACAAGCAACCCCCAAGAACTTCTGAGGATTTTAGTGTTGCAGCTCATTTACACAAAGGTCTTCTCCAACCATCTTCAGTGAAACTGCTGTGTGCATACACTTTATTCAGGGTGACCAAGGACTATATATGAACCTTGGAGAGTGGGAGTGAGTTTTCAGGGTGAATGTAACATCATTGGCTGGAGTTTAATGTACTCTAAATGCCTCATTTGTATGGAGATGCATTCCAGGAATTCCAGGTGCTTGCTGGGTGGATTCTTATCAAGAAAAAAGAAGTTGAACTTGTGGGTTTGAGAAGGACTATATTGACATTCCTCGGGTAGAAGGTTGGGGGTCTGGCTCCCCAGATCAGACAGAGAAGAGGAAGCTCCACTAAAAAAGGGGAGTCCTTCATTTTGCACACAGAACTCAGAGGACCTAATTGGACATGATAGACTACAATGTTAGAATTGAGGTGCATGACCAAAAGCAACTTAGGGCGGAAAGGGTTTATTTGACTTCCATATCCTGAGTCACAGTCCACTAAAAGAAGCCGAGGCAGGAACCTGGAGACAAGAGCTGATGCAGAGATCATGGAGGGGTGATGCTTACTGGCTTGCTTTCCATGGCTTGCTCAATCTACATTCTTACAGAACCCAGAACCACAGGCCCAGGGATGGGCCCTTCCATTCATCACTAATTTAAAAAAACGACAACAGGCTTGCCTGCATGCAATCTTACGGAGGCATTTTCTCAGTTGAGACTCCTCCTCTCAGATGATTTTAGTTTGTCAGATTGATGTAAAACCAGACAGCACCAGTAGGAAGGTTAGGACAAAGAATAGGATCTCTTATAACTGACTCTTCCTCTCTCATGAAGCATACGGTTCATGTTGTGGGGTCTAGGGGCATCTGTGCTGAGGATTTCTCCCATGGGAGAGATGGTTTCATCTCAGGCTCTCTCCTTTCCCTCAATCTCTGCTCTTGGCTGAGTCTGTCAGCAGCTTCAGCCCCAGCCCCTGACCTAGAAAATACTTTCTTCACTTTGATTCTAGCAAGCTACTTAAAGCCTATATCATTCTCTCTCCCTCTGGCTGCCTTTTGCTCTCTCAGGTAGGCCTAGAACTCTCCTGAAAATTCCACCGCTGATTAGCACCTTTCTCCAAGGAATGGGACTCCAGGCTCCCCATCCTGCACAAACTTCCAGTCCTGAGGTTTTTTTGTTTTTGTTTTTGTTTTGTTTTTTTTCGGTTTTTTTCGAGACAGGGTTTCTCTGTGTAGCCCTGGCTGTCCTGGAACTCACTCTGTAGACCAGGCTGGCCTCGAACTCAGAAATCCACCTGCCTCTGCCTCCCGAGTGCTGGGATTAAAGGCGTGCGCCACCACTGCCCAGCCCAGTCCTGAGTCTTTTTCTACTGAATTGCATCACTTGCTCAAATGTAAGAGATCATCAGCCACTAGAAAGGGTGAGAGAAGCTTCAGCTCCACCCACCAGGCTGTCAGGCTGCTACCCAAGAACTGTCTACCCTCCCAGTACATAACTGAAACATACAAGGTTCTTAGCAGCAGCACATGCTAGTCAGCTATCCCCTGTAAGTCCTGGCATAAATATAGGTTCAACTGTTGGCAGTCCTCCCAGCATAAGGAGACCTAGTGAGAGCTTTGGAAGCCTTTTCAGCCCCAGACTAACTGCCTCTCAGCTTCCTGTCACACAAATAGCCTATTCGAACACAGCAAGAGGCTGGAGAGATGGCTCAGCAGTTAAGAGGACTTGCTGATCTTACAGAAGACCAGAGGTCAGTTCTCAGTGCCCAGACAGGCAGCTCACAACTGTCTGTAACTGTAGCTCCAGGAAATCCAACACCATCTTCTGAGGACAGACAGATAGACAGGCATGCAAGTATGTACACACACACACACACACACACACACACACACACACACACACACACCAACACGGACACAGCTGTAACCCAGCAGCTCCAAGGAAAGTAAAAGAGGATCACTGGTGCCTCTGGCTCCAACCTAGCCAAGGAAACAAGAACTCCAAGTTCGGGGAGAGATGCTGCTTCAAAGAAATCAATAAGAGAAAGAGAGAAGGACTCCAGATGCCTTCTCCTGGCCTCTGCTTCAGCACAGATGCACAGACCTGCACACACACACACACACCACGTGTGTGAGTGTGTACAGTAAATAAATAATCGGTTTTAAATTTTTAATTAATATTTACTTACATTCCAATGTTGCTCCTTCCCAGTTCCCTGGGGCATCAAGGCTCTACAGGATTAGGCCCATCCTCTCCCACTGAGGCCAGACAAGGCAGTCCTCTGCTACCTATGTGTCGGGGGCCTTGGAGCAGCCCCTGTATGCTCTTTGGTTGGTGGCTTAGACTCTGGGAGCTCCTAAGACTCCAGGTTAGTTGAGACTGCTGGTCTTCCTATGGGGTTGTTATCCCCTAACTCTTCCATAGGGGTCCCTGACCTCAGTCCAATGGTTGGCTGTATCTGCATCTGTCTCAATCAGCTATTGGTAGAGACTTTCAGAGGACAGCCGTGCTAGGCTCCTGCCTGTGAGCACAACATGGCATCAGTAATAGTGTCAGGTCTTGGTGTCCACCCATGGGATGGATTCCAAGAGACTGAAGGAAAGGCCATCCAGTAACTGGCCCAAGTTGAAATAAATAGTTTTTTAATCTTAAGTATCTAATAGGCACCAGTTACCAGAAAATGTCCTATTATAGTCTAAGTAAATCCATATGATGTATATGACAGCAAAGAGAATTTAAAATTCAATAGGAAAAATGTCAGTGTTAACACTCCCATTAAATGATGGAGAGAGAAGCAGAAAGATCTTCCTAAGACAAGATACACAAGTAAACACGTTAAAATGCTTCGTCTTTAACAACAGACTATGACACACGCCCTTTTTGAGCAGTGTCAGCAGACTTGTGCAGAGAGAGCCTTTTGGAAGCTTGTAATAAGCCACAAGCTCTCGATTTTCCTCTGACAAATTGCAACCAAACTATGTTTTATCCATTCTATGTGGGTGTAATTATTCTTTCAAAACTAATTTTGAGGTCCCACATTTATTTCTACTATTCTAGAGCTTCAAAATGGTCTTAACAGGTCCGAATTCTCTGAAATAAATAATCAAAGTTTCCAATATGTCATGCCAGCTTTTAATTCTAGGTTGTCTTCATTCCCTGTCATTTTTCTTAGTCGTTCATGTCAGGACAAGGATAGAAAGCAGATTCAATAAAATCAAAGGTCGTCCCAGTACAATGCATACATGGAAGAGAGTGTCTGTGGCCATGAAAGTCATCCCAGAGAAGTTCCATGTTTGAAGGAGGCAAAAATGATGAGCAGAGTGGAGCAGGATGGGGCTGGGGAAGTTGACCAAACATCTGGTGAGGACAGCAGATGCCAGCAGCCAGGCACTGGCTGGGCCAAGCAATGAAGCAATGTGAAGCAGGAGAGTACAGCCTGAGATGGGAGGGGCTCACAGCACATGAGCAGCTGGAGGGGCTCAGAAGATGCAAACGTCCTCAGCCAGGTCCCTGAGTACCAGCATCCCATCCCACACTGTCAGCACCAGTATGACAGAGCCAAGGATTCACAGGTGGACAGATAAGAAAGATGAGCCCCAGGGAGTGCTCCAACAGGAAGCTTTCATGACAAGACAACAAACAAGGCTACCAGCCAAGGAGAAATGCTAATGACCCAATAGGAGAGTTTGGAAGGACGGGGAAGGGAGCTGGGGATTTATAAAGGGAACAACGGTGCTCCACTCTGTTCATGGCAGCCTTACTTATAATAGGCAGGAGTTGGAAAGAACCCAGATGTCCTTCAACAGAAAACATGGTACATTTACACAATGAAGTACTATTCAGCTATTAAAAATGATGAATTCATGAAATTCTTAGCCAAATGGATGGAACTAGAAAATATCATCCTGAGTGAGGTAACCCAATTTCAAAAGAACAGACATGGTGTGCACTCACTGATAAGTGGATATTAGCCCAAAAGCTCGAAATACCCAAGATACAGTTCACAGATCACATGAAGTTCAAGGAGAAGGAAGACCAAAGTATGGGTGCCTCGATCCTTCTTAGAAAGGGGAACAAAATACTTAGGGGAGCAAATATGGAGACAAAGTGTGGAGCAGAGACTTAAGGAAAGGCCAGAGACTGACCCACCTGGGGATCCATCCCATATACAGTCACCAAAACCCGACACTATTGTGGATGCCAAGAAGTGCTTGCTAACAAGAGCCTGATATAGCTGTCTCCTGAGAGGCTCTGCCAGACCCTGACAAATACAGAAGCGGATGCTCGCAGCCAACCATTGGTCTAAGCACTGGGTCCCCAATGGAGGAGATAGAGAAAGGACTGAAGGAGCTGAAGGGGTCTGCAACCCCATAGGAAGAACAACAATAGCAACCAGCCAGACACACACACACACCCCAGAGCTCCCAGGGACTAAGCCACCAACCAAGGAGTACCCATAGCTCCAGCTGTATATGTAGCAGAGGATGGCCTTGTCAGGTATCAATGGGAGGAGAGTTCCTTAGTCCTAGGAAGGCTCAATAGATGCCCCAGTGTAGGGAAATCAAGGGCGGGGAGGCAGGAGTGGGTGGATGGGGGAACACCCTCATAGAAGCAGGGGGAGGGGGGATAGGATGGGGGGAAACCGGGAAAGGGGATAACATTTGAAATGTAAAATAAATTATAATATATATATATATAAAGTTTGGCCAGAACTGCCCTGTATGGGTGGTAGACAATGGGGCTCCCAAATAGAAATGATTATCAACTGAAAATCCCAGTGTATGGGAAGCCTCCATATAAGTTGGTCAGGGAGGCTACAGAGCCTTCCCCCACTATTCTCGGGTGCCTACTAGAGCAATCAATAAGACCCTATTGCTGCAAGCATCATAGACTTTGCAGACCATAGAGAGACCAAGCAGAGCTGATCTGGAGGCTCCCTCCCTGCTGACTGAGTTTCATAGTGCCAGAAGGTGCTGGGCCAGCACGGGGGAGGAAAAGTCATCAGTCCTCTTGTCCAGCACTTAACCCTGCAAGCTAAAATACCCACCGTCTAGTTACAAGGTTAACTAACCTCCTTCTGATTGGAAATGAGGCCTGCTCCATACAAGGAAGTTCATGTCTGGTACTGTGAACTTAGTGAAAGCCCACGGATGAAGAGGTCCTAGGCGCTGTCAGAACCTACGATTCTTGTCTTGCTAAATGTTTGTGTTCGTGCCCATACACGAGTGCTGATCTTAGCCTTGGTCAAGGATCCTTTTGTTTGCAGTGAGCGGTAGTTAGTGCAAGCACTCATAATTTGTTAGATGCTCAGACCTAACAGGTCATCTACAATCTTCCCCAGCAATGCTAGGGCAACTCTGTAGGAAGGACATGGGAAGAATATACGGGCTAGAGAGAGGGGAAGCTGTAACCACGCTGTGAAACAGTCTTCTGGACATGGCTTTGCCTCTGTGCTCAGGAACCCATGGCAACTGTGGTTGCCTATATGGGACCTGCATAAAATCAAGCTACCCAAATTTCAGCGTGGATTGGGAATGTCATCTTCCTCCTAATGAAAAAGCTACTGACTGATGGCTTCTAGGAAAGGGAGAGTCAGTTTTTGGGGGGGGGGAGGTTTGAGGGGGGCATTGGTGGTGTCAGTGTTCCACTGGATTCCCAGTACTCATGGGTATGTAGGCAACACTCACTGGAGGCAGTGGGTAGTAAAGAGGACAGTGAGAAGGACATGTGAGGTACATTGGGGGACCCAGGGCAAGCTGAAAGGTGGCATGGGGGCGGATACATGTATAAAACTCTTGATGAATCCAGTAAAGATCCAAACAACGGAGAAGCTCATCCCCCAGGCTTGAACGGCACACATTTTATGCACCTGTCTAGTTATCACCGTGCTTCCTAAAAGTATAATTTTGGGCATATTTTTTTCTTTTCTTTTTTATCTTGGTATATTGGGATAGAACCTTGCTCTGTAGCCTAGGATGTCCTAGAACCCTTTATGTAGACCAGGCTGGCCTCATGTAACTCAGTTCTCTCGTCTCTGTTTCCCAAGTTTGGGAATTGCAGGCATGCTACTATACCCTCCTTCCCTGTGTTAGATGCAATTATATATGATAAATATTTTAATAGATACAGTCAAAGAAGATACTATCACACCCATAGACTGAAGACAAACTGATATTTTCAGCAAACAATAAGGAAAGATGAGCTCTTGGTGGTGGTGGTGGTGGTGGTGGTGGTGGTGGTGGTGGTGGTGGTGGTGGTGTGTGTGTGTGTGTGTGTGTGTGTGTGTGTGTGTTTTCCTGGTTATCCTAGTACTCACTATGTAGACCTTGAACTCAGAGATCTGCCTGCCTCTGTCCCTGCCTCCCAAGCACTGGGATTGAAGGTGTGCCCACCATGCCCTGCTAAGAAAGTAAGCTCTAAAACTATCGTGTCAAGATTCAAAACTTACTAAGAGGTTAATAAAGGTAAATCAAGACAGACATTGTCACACATGCCTTTCATCCCAGCAGTCAGGAATCAGAGGGAGGAGTATCACAAGACGTTGACAAACGTGGGCTACATAACAACACCCAGTCTCAAAATAAAGTAAATAAAGAGATCTCCCTAGAGATGAACAGAAGACAAAGAAGGTAATAGAGAGTGGTGCTCAGGCTGGAGAGATGACTTAGTGGTTAAGAGCACTGACTGTTTTTCCAGAAGTCCTGAGTTCAATTCCCAGCAACCACATAGTGGCTCACAATATCTGTAATGGGATATGATGCCCTCTTCTGGTGTGTCTGAAGACAGCTACAGTGTACTCATATACAATAAATAAATAAATGAAGGAAAGAAAGAAGGAAGGAAGGAAGGAAGGAAGGAAGGAAGGAAGGAAGGAAGGAAGGAAGGAAGGAAGGAAGGAAGGAAGGCTAGTATATTTTGAATATCAGAAATCCCATATAGAAACCAAAAGTGTCTCCCAAGAATGGGGCAGTATGGCCTCTATTTTTTTTAATTCTTTCATTCATTACATCCTGACTGTAGTTTCCCTTCCCTCCACTCCTCCCAGGTTCCCCACCCATACCTTCTCTCTCTCTCAGATCCGCTCCTCCTGTATCCCTTCAGAAAAGAGCAGGCCTTCCAGAGAAATCAACCACACCCATAACAGGGTACAATAACACACCCTCATGTCAAGGCTGGACAGGGAAACCCAGTAGCAGGAAAAGGGTTCCAAGAGCAGGTGAAAGAGTCAGAGACACTCCCACTTCCACTGCTAGGAGTCCCACAGGAACACTAAGCTAGACAACCATAAAATATATGCAAAAGCCCTAGGTCAGACCATGCAGGCTCCCAGATCGTCAGTCCAGCCTCTGTGACCCCCTATGACCCCTGCTTAGTGGACTCTGTGGACCCTGCTCTCCTGGTGTCCTCGACCACTCTGGCCCCCATAATATTTCCTTCCCATCTTCACTTGGGTTCCCTAAGCTCTGCCAAGGGTTTGGCTGTGGGTGTCTGCTTCTGCTCCCGTCACTTCCTGGATAAAGCATCTCTGATAACAATTGGGCTTGGCACTAATCTACGAGTATAGCAGAATACCATTAGAAATCATTTCATTAACTCTGTGTGTGTGTGTGTGTGAGAGAGAGAGAGGGGGGGG
>CM052708.1:98816965-98852737 GCA_028551405.1 Uromys caudimaculatus
GTGGCATTTAACTATTGGTGATGATTATTGTATATATTGCGGGGTAGGCTGGGGAGAAAGAGAGAAGCTGCTGCACAAGGGACCTGAATAAACCGCTTGGCGAAGATCTTAGTGGTTGCGTCATTCTTGCCGGTCAAGGGAGACGCGACAAAATCGAAATGCTGAAAGCCATGATCCACATATGAGAGAAGATGTGGCATTTGTTTCCTGTGCCAGCTTTTCCAGTCCTACCAGTTTACCTCTAAATTCCACTCTCATCTTTCTTTACATGTACTATGTCTTCCTTGTCCTTTATTTGTTGAGGGACATCTAGGCTGTTTCTATTTCCTAGCTATTGTGAGCAGAACGGCTATATACATGGATCTGCAAATGTCTTTGTGCTAATAGAGACAGTTCTTTGGGTATGTGTCCAAGAGTAGAATATCTTGGTTATGCGGTAGGCCTGTTTTTAGCTTTCAGAAAAACTTCCACACTGATTTCCACAGTGGCTGTACCAGTACATGCCAACAGTAAATGGGGGTTCCCCTCTCCCCAGATGCTTGCCAGCCTTGCTTGCATCTGATTGCTTGCTGATAGCTATTCTGACTGGGATGAGAGAGAATCTCAGAGTAGTTCTAATGTACATTTCCTTGATGGCTAAGGATGTTCACCAGCCACACATTGCTTCTTCTGAGAACCTTCAGTTCCACACTCCGGTTTTAGTTGAATTGTTTGTTTTCTTAATGATTTGTTTGTCCAGTCTTTTGTGTATCCTAGATATTAACCTTGTCAGTTTCCTTGCATTCTTAGGGTGCTTCACTTGGCAAGTATCTTTTGCTGCACAAAAGCCTTTTAATTTCACAGTCTCATTGTCAATTATTGGTCATATTTCCCAAGCAACTGGGATCCTGTTCACAAAGTCCTCACATAGGCTGACATCCTGGAGTGTACTCTCTACTTTTTTCTCTGAAAGTTTCAAAGTTCATGTTGAGGCCTTGATCCACTTGGAACTGATTTTTGTGAACAGTTAGAGGTAAGGCATTACTTTTATTTTTCTACACATAGACGTCCACTTTCTCCAGGATTTTTGTCAAAGCCAGAGGGTGGGGTTTACATGGCCTTGTCCCTGGTCTCTTTATTTTATAGCCTTGATTTGTCCATTTGTGCCAGTACAGTGCTGTTGTTCCTAGTGTGGGCCAGTAGTGTAATTTGAAATTAGGAATGAAATACATCAGCAATACTCTTCCTAAAAAAGATTTATTTATTTTTATTTTATGTGTATGAGCGTTCTACCTGGATGTGTTTATGTATGTGTATGGTGTGCATGCCTGGTACCCATGGAGTTCAGAAGAAGGCACCAGATCCCCAGAACTGCAGTTACAGATGGTTGCGAGCCATCGCGTAGGTGCTGGGGACGGAACCTGTGTCCTCTGAGAGAAGTGCCCTCAACTGCTGAGCCCATCTCCATTCCCTCAGTTGTGGTGTTTTGGCTCAGGATTGCTTTGGCTATCATTTTGTATTTCAATTTGAATTTTGTTTTCTTGACTTTTGTGAAAAAAAAAAAGAGTTAGTTTTTTGATTGGGATTTTATCGAATCAACAAGTATTGATTTTCACAGTCCACAGGCATGGGGAGCCTTCCTAGCTAGTGATTTCCTCAATTTTTTTCTTTAGTGTTTCAAAGTTTTCATTGTAGAAGTCTTTTTATCCTTGGTTAAATTTATTCTCAGGTATTTAGCTTTTTGTTTTTGAAATTATTGTGAATGGAATTGTCTCCCTGACTTCTTTCTTAGTGTATTTGTCATTGCTATATAAGAAGATGACTGATTTTTTAAATGTTAATTTTGTAGCTTGCTCCTTCGCTGAAAGTGCTTATCAGCTCTAAGAATTTTCTGGCAGAGTATTTAGGGATATGCATGCCTGCACACACACACACACACAGGGAGACATTTCATCTTCTTCCTCTCCTGCGTGTATCCCTTTTTCCCTTCCCCCTCGTTCCTCTTGCACAGCTCTAGCTAAGACCTCCAGTACAAATTGAATAGGAGTGGAGATAATGAACACTTCTGTCTTATTCCTGATTTTAGTCAGAATGCTTTGTGTCTTTCTTCATTTAATATAATATTGGCTATTGGTTTGTCATAAATAGCCTTTGTTGAGATTTGTTACACTTACTACATTTTTCTTCAGGACTTTTAAAGTGAAAAGATGTTGGTTTCTGTCAAAAACTTTTTATGAATTTATCAAGATGTCCATATGATTTTGGTAATTATAACATTTATTGATTTACACATATCGAACTATCCCTGCATCTCTAGAATAAATCTAATTTGATCATGGCAAATAATAGTTTCTAAAATTTTATTTTTAATATGTTTTAAATTGAAAATAATTATATTACTCCTCTGTTTTATCTTGATCTCCTTCTAACTTCCTCCTACAAACTCATTCTCAATGATTATTGTTGTTATGTATGTATGTTTGTTTGTTTGTTTATGTATGTATGTGTGTGTCTCTGTATACATGTATGTGTGTTTATGTGTATACACAAAAATATATAAACAGCCCGTTGAGCCAACTTTTCTTGTTGGTTTATATTGTTTCGAGGTTGACTACTCTGAATTGGACAGCCAATCAGGGGGCTCATCCCTGGGAAAGGCTAATTTTTTGTCTACTAGCAGTCCTGAGTTGCCCTGTGGCTCTTTGTACAGGAGTGGGACTCCTCAAAAAGTTTCCCTTTCATATTAACATGTTCTGGGATTCTTTATGCAGTCATTTCTAGGAAAGACTGTATCACAGCAGACTTCCTGGTATTCTGGCCCTTATGTTTTTTCTGCCATTTCTTTTCCGGTGTTTTCTGAGCCATAGATGCAGGAGCTGGCATGTACATGTATCTCTTGACTCTTGATTTTCCACAATCTGTTGATCTCTACATTGTATCCAGTTGTGGTTTGTGTGATGGTCTCCATTTGCTGTAAAGAGAGGTTTCTTTAGATACACTTACTTGTCGGTATAAGGATAGGGTTTAGAATGTCCTAAGAAATTGTGCTGGTCTATCAAAGTGGTAGTCAGAGACAATTTTTGAAGGTCCATGACCTCACGAGCTCCAGGAAGTTGAATAGATTTTCCATGCCAAGCTTGACTTCTCTCCCTTTGCGTGAGCCTTAGGTTCACTTAGATTGCTGTAGATCGCTGCCAACACGTGAGCAGGACTTTCTGCACCCTCATGCATATCATGTCATGCTGGTAGTTGCTGGGTTTCACGGGTGTTATGAATGGGTGGGACTGTTTAACAGCTTGCATAGTATTTTCTAGAACCATGGAAACATGACTTCAGGAAAGAGGCTTTCAGGTCAGATTCTGCTTGAATCCTCTTAGTTCTGTGTTCTAAGCAGTCTTTCCCCCCATCCTCAGCCCATGAGAGCCAGTCAGGGGCTACGTCAGTAATCTATATTGTTTCCAATGTCATTTGCAATGGACTATGCTGACTAGGCAATGATTGATCTTTTTGATGCTTTGCTGAATTAAATTTCCTATGTTTGGGTGAGAATTTTTCATCTATGTTTATTATGGAGACCAGTCTGCATAATTTCTTTCTCCCCTTCTCTCCTTCCTTCCTTCCTTCCTTCCTTCCTTCCTTCCTTCCTTCCTTCCTTCCTTCCTTCCTCATCCTTTTCTTCTTTTTGAGTCTTTATCTGGTTTTGATATCTTGGTAATACTAGCTTTGCAAAAAGAGTTTGCAGTGTTCCTTCCTTATCTGTTTTATGAAAGAGTTTAAGAAACTTTGGTGTTAGGTCTAGGAATTCACCAGTAAATCTACCTGGGCCTGTACTTCTCATAGTTGGGTTATTTTGGTTTTATCTCAGTCTGGTTAAATAGTCTTATCTCATCTTGGAGTAATTTTGATGGGTCCTACACATACATAAATTCGCCTATGATGTTTGAATTTTCCAATTTAGTGAAATATATATTTTAAAAGTAAAACCTAATGATTTTCTGAATTTCATTGGTATCTGTTGTAATGGCTCTCTTTTCATCAAGTCTTATTAATTTATATCTTGTTTTTCTTGTGGTTAGTTTGGCTAAGTGTTAGTTTTTTACATCTTTTTAGAGAACCAACTTTTTGCTACACTGATTCTTTGCTTTGTTGTTGTTTTTGTTTTCATTCCATTAGTTTCTGCCTGAGCTTAATGATTTATTTGGTCCTCTGATCTCTCTGCTCTAGTTTGTGACAGCCATGACTGTCTCGCTCTGAGCTGCTTCCACCGTCTCCCATAACTGTTGGGATGCTGTGCTTTCCTCTTCACTGGTTTCTAGGAATGTGCAGTGTTTTCTCCTGATTTCTCCCAGGACACAGGCTTTATTCAGTGGTGTGGCCCAGTTTCAGTGAATTTGTGTATGCACTAGGATTTCTCTTCCTGTTGATTTCACCATCGTGTTCCAGATAGAACAAGGAATTATTTCAATTTCATATTTTTATTAACCTCTTTTCTGTGTCCTGATATATGCCTCATCTTGGAAAAGTTCCATGCACTGTTGAGAAAAACATGTGTTCTGCAGCGTTTAGACAGAATATTCTGTAGATGATTATATGCCATTTTATTTATGTTGTGATGATAATCTATATTATGATGCCACTTAATTCAGATGTTTCACAATTAATTTTTATTTGGATGATCTGTCAGTTGATGAGAATTGGGTGTTGAAGCTATGCAGCATTGTGCTGTGCTTAACCTGAGACTTCACATGTCTTTGTTTTACAAAATTAGGTACAATTGTGTTTGAATATATATGTTTAAGATTGTAACGTACTCTTGATAGACCTCCCTTCATCAGTGTGCAGTGGCTTTCTTTATTTCCTCTCACTGGCTTTGCTCTGAAGCCCATTTTGTCAGATATCAGAATGGCAACATCTGCTGTTTTCTTAGCTTCTCTTTCTTGGGATATAATTTCTCACCCTTTCACCTGAGGGACTATCTGTCTTTTGTGGTGAAGTTGTCATGCAGGCAACAAATAGACAGCTCCTGGTTATTGATCCAATCTGTGTGTTTAGACAGGAGAATTGAGATTATTAATATTCAGAGTAATCACCGAATGGTGTGTACTGATTGCTGGAATTGTTTCGATTTTCAAGTTTTTTTTTTCAGTCTTCTCTTGCTTATCTATTATTCTAGTGTAATTCATTCTTTCTCATGGTCTTTGGCATGTATTTATTTTTTTCTTTTAACTGTGTAGTGTTTCTTCTAATCTCTTCTGCAGAGCTGGCTTAATAACTAAGACTAAATTTCTTTAGTCTAAGACAGCTGGTCTGTTTGTTTACAACAGACCTTATTCTGTTTGATTAGGGTCCTGAGTGACCTTATTCAGTATGGTATTTTCCAGTTCTATTTATGTACATGCAAATTGTATTATTTTATTTTTCTTGATAGTTTGATCCTGGGTGACCTCACTCACTATGGTACTTTCCAGTTACACTTGCACATTTTATTATTTTATTTTCCTTGATAGTTTAGTCAGTGCACTTGAGTACATGTACCACATAGTCTGTATCCGTTTGTCAGTTAGTGGGCATTTAGTTTGTATCCATTTCCTGGCCATTGTGGATAGGGCAGTGATGAACGTGGATGTACAAGTGTCTCTTCATAGGATATAAGCCACATATGCTCAGAAGCGGGACATCTGGGCCACACATTCTATTTCCTGTTTCTAAGGAAGCCTCTAGACTGATTTGCAAAGTGATTGCATTAGTGTAGACTCAGAAGTGTCGCCTTCTGCAGATGTTATCCTCAGCACTGCTGCATCTATTGTCATTTGTACTCTTTTTTTTTTTTTTTTTGATACTTTATTTACATTTCAAATGTTTCCCCCTTTCCAGGTCTCCCCTTTGGAAACCCCCTATCCCCTCCCCCTCCCCCTGCCTCTATGAGGGTATTCCCCCACCCACCCACCCACCCACCCACTCCTGTCTTCCCTCCTTGGCATTCCCCTACACTGGGGCATCTAACCCCCTCAGGCCTAAGGGCCTTTCCTCCCCCTGATGGCTAACAAGGCCCTCCTCTGCCACATATGTAGCCTGTACCATGGGTCCCTCCATGTGTATTCTTTGGTTGGTGGTCCAGCCTCCTGGAGGACTGGGGGTCAGGCCAGTTGACACTGTTGCTCCCTCCATGGGGCTGCAAACTCCCTCAGCTCCTTCAGTTTCTTTTCCAACTCCTCCATCTGGGACCTCATTCTTAGCCCAACAGTTGCTGTGAAGTGAATCTTGGGTATTCCGAACTTTTGGGCTAATATCCACTTATCAGTGAGTACATACCATGTTCGTTCTTTTGTGGCTGTGTTACCTCACTCAGGATGATATTTTCAAGTTCCATCC
Source organism: Uromys caudimaculatus (assembly GCA_028551405.1). NCBI lineage: Eukaryota > Metazoa > Chordata > Mammalia > Rodentia > Muridae > Uromys > Uromys caudimaculatus. The sequence goes on from CM052708.1 coordinate 98,823,317, forward strand.
ATTTGCTTGCAAATTTCATTAAGTCATTGTTTTTAATAGCTGAGTAGTACTCCATTGTGTAAATGTACCACATTTTCTGTATCATTCCTCTGTTGAGGGACATCTGGGTTGTTTCCAGCTTCTGGCTATTATAAATATGGCTGCTATGAACATAGAGGAGCATGTGTCTTTATTACATGTTGGAGTATCTACTGGGTATATGCCCAGGAGTGGTATAGCTGGGTCCTCAGGTAGTATAGGGAAACTTGAAGCAATTCCACTAAAATCAGGGACTAGACAAGGCTGTCCACTCTCTCCCTTTCTATTTAATATAGTAATTGAAGTTCTAGCTAGACCAATTAGACAACAAAAGGAGGTCAAAGGGATACAAATTGGAAAGAAAGAAATCAAATTATCACTATTTGCAGATGATATGATTGTATACTTAAGGGACCTGAAAAACTCCACCAGAGAACTCCTGCAGCTGATAAACACTTCAGCAAAGTGGCCGGATATAAAATTAACTCAAACAAATCAGTAACCTTCCTATACTCAAAGGATAAACAGGCTGAGAAAGAAATTAGGGAAATGACACCCTTCACAATTGTCACGAACAATATAAAGTATCTTGGTGTGACTCTAACCAAACAAGTGAAAGAACTGTATGACAAGAACTTCAAGTCTCTGAAGAAGGAAATCGAAGAAGACCTCAGAAGGTGGAAAGATCTCTCATGCTCAGGGATTGGCAGGATTAATATAGTAAAAATGGCCATCCTGCCAAAAGCAATCTACAGATTCAATGCAATCCCCATCAAAATTCCAACTCAGTTCTTCATAGACTTAGAAAGAGCAATTCTCAAAATTCATATGGAATAACAAAAAAACCCAGGATAGCAAAAACTATTCTCAATGACAAAAGAACTTCTGAGGGAATCAGCATCCCTGACCTCAAGCTGTCATTTGTAATGTTGACCACAAAAATTCTGACTGAGGTGACATGAAATCTTAACTTATTTTTTTTAGTTACAAAAATTAAAGATGTTTGTGTGCCTCATGCCTGTGGGGGCCAGAAAAAGGTGTTTGATCCCCTAGAGCTAGAGTTACAAGCAGTTGTAAGCTGGCACGTGGGTGCCAGCATCAAGCCAGGGTCCTCCACTACAGCAAGAAGCACTGGCAACCTCTGAGCTGTCCCTCTATACCTCGAGATAGAATTTTAATTTTATTTTTACTTATTTATTTTTAACCTTTTTGTGTATGTGTATTTTGCTCTCATGTATATCTATGCACCATATGTGTTTTCTGTGCCCACAGAGTCCAAAAGAGGGGATAGGATACACAGGAACTGGAATCACAGATGGCTGTGAGATGGTTATCAAATGAGGTCCTCTGGAAGAGCAGCTAGTGTTCTCAACTGCAGAGATAGAATCTTAGAGTCATTGTCATTTGCGTGTACCTAATAATCAAGTATGTTGAACAGTTTTTAAAGTGTTTACTAGCCATTTGTGTCTCTTGTTCTGAGAACTTTCTGTTAAGTTTCATAGTTGATGCTCATAGTTCAGGTGAGCATAGGTCCACACCTATGAGTCTATGGGTAGCACAGATTTCATGAGAGGAGTTATTTTAAAAGGACTCATGAAGTTGTGAAGAGATGGGGGTGATCTAGGAGGAGTTAGGGAAGTGGAGTGAGCACATTCAAAATATTTTGTATCTGCCTCCTGAGTCCGGGGTTACAGTCACATGCCCCCATGCCTTCTGAGTCCCGGGTTACAGTCACATGCCCCCATGCCTCCTGAGTCCCGGGTAACAGTCACATGCTCCCATGCCTCCTGAGTACTGGGCTACAGTCACGTTCTCCCATGCCTCCTGAGTCCCGGGTTACAGTCACATACTCCCATGCCTCCTGAGTCCCGGGTTACAGTCACATGCTCCCATGAGGGCTTCTGCAGGAATTCTGTTTTTATGCCCTTGCACACTCTACTTTCATGAATGATGGTGTTTCTTCTTCCATACCATGTCTTCCTCAGTACTCCTGTCTACATGAGATGTATCTGTCAGGGACTTCTGGAGATGACATGCCTGACTGAATTGGGGAAAAATATGACAAGTGGTATGCCATTAATTCACACACACACACACACACACACACACACACACACACACACACACACACAGAGACACACACACACAGACACACACACACACACAGACACACACACACACAGACACACACACACACACAGACACACACACATATATGTATATATATTACTATTTAGAAGAAAAGTTACACCAACACATTTCAGTGGTCAGAATCTAATTATGCTTACTTTTGATAGGCTTCCAAAACAAGACATCTTCCTGGCTCCAGAGCCTCTAATACAACCACATAGAAGTTGCTGAGGTCTTACAGAAGAACTTCAGAATGCTTGCCCCATGCTATGGCCACTTCAAGGTCCCAGCCTATCCTTACAACTTTGAATAAGAACATCCTGGAATGTAGGAGAGGGATTAATTCATTGCAGAGCAACAAGAAATGTTCTGCTCTTCTCTAAGCTATAAATTGTTGTAGAAGCCAGCATGCTGGCTGTAGATTCTGGCTGTCTTATTACTCAGCCAAGCTGATTAAGACTAATTTTGGTTAAAACAAGTTTGTGCCTGGGCAAACAACCAGCACATAGTCCCAACCAGAGGCAAGTCAACTGAGACTAAGTTGATGATACAGACTCTTTTTTAAAAAATTTGCTTAATCTCACTTTTATTACACTGAAAGCAAGAAGAAAGAAGCAGGCATCAGAAAACCAAGATGAGGCTAGAACTGTATCCTTACCCTTGGACTGTTTTTTAGAGAAAGCAGAATTTGAAAGACCTATAAGACCTTGTGCAGACATGAAAACTGGCTAAGGGGAAGAGTATTATTTTTAGGCTAAATCGATGGACACACTGATTAAGAATAAGTGGGCAAAGTACCTAACTGATATTTCCTTCCTTGGGTGATGGAAATATTAGGAGGTTTGCAGTCTTTCCTAGGCTCTTTCATTTTGTAGCTTGCTGCTTTGAATAACTCACCTGAACTCTCAACTCTAGTTTAGCAACTATAAAGATGTGTACATACTGGACAAAGATAAAAAAGATAATTAAACAATGTAAAAAGAGCTTTGAAACTAGAAAGTAACACCCAACTATTCATGATGTACATTGTTACTATACCCACTTGGCTTGGCAGAAGGACAAGGCTAGAGGAAATACAAATTAGGCATCAACAAGAAACAGTGTTTCTTGGGTGTTGTGGTCCAGTGGGGGGATATGTGCCCCATGGGCTCCTGTGAATTCCTGGTTCCCAGCTGAGTGCAGCCTTGTGTTACTGTGGCGAGGCATGAGTTACTGTGAGGGCAGACCTTCAAGCTTCTTAGTGTAGCCTCTCTTCCCGTTTGCTCTTCCCTGCCTCCTGACTGCAGGTGTGCCTTGAGTATCTGTCTCGTGCTCCTGCTACCACACTTCCACTGTTACCATGATGGGCTACATCCATTTTTCTTTTTTAAGACAAGATTTCACTGTATTGTCCTGCTTGTCCTGGAACTTACCATGTAGAACAGGTTGGTCTACACGCACACCTTCCTCAGCTTCCCGAATGCTGGGGTTGAAGGTGTGCACTACTGTGCCTGGCTCCCTTTTAAAACAATAAGCTGGCATAAACCTTTTCTCTCATAAGTTGTTTCTTGCAGTTATTTGGTCACAGCAGCAAGAAATGTAATTAATACAGTTGGACGATGAAAACTCTTTATAAACATTTGAAAGGGGAGGCCAGCACCTGAGTAAAGTCCAGAGAAGTCAATACCAGGACTGGCAAGATCCTAATTGCTGGATGGGGAGTAGAGCAGAGTCAGAGAAAATGCTGGAAGGCAGAAGGAGAGATTGGAAATAAGTAAGCCAAATAAAAGAGGCCTCAAGCCCCATCAGATGTGGATGAGGGCAAGTTATTGGTCAATTGTCTGAACTGTGACCTCATCTATGCTCTCAAAAGATACCTAAGGCAGTGAGTGACATTTGGGAAAGGAAGAATAAGTATTTCAACTTTTAGAACCTATTCCTTTGCGCATCTAGAGGCGTAGATACTCCACTGTAAAGGAGAGCTGTGTGGCTTAGCAGTGGTTTTCCGGGACACTGAGGTCACAGCCCCTTAAATACATAGTCTTCCTTTCCCAAACGTCACTCACTGCCTTAGATGATAGAGACTCTTACTAGCTCCTGGAATGTCCAACAGCATTTGGATGAACTGACAGTACCATCATGTCCCCAGCATGTTAGACTGTCCTGTAACTTATTTGGCTGTATTGTTCTCATTTGAGAGTTGGTTTTTGATCCTGGCACATCACTCTCACTGGTAATGGCTCAGATCAGCCAGGCTGATTCACAGCTGCACAGAGATCCTCTAACGAGCTTCTTAGATGACTGTTTCAGCAAGACAGATGGCAGACTTTATTTTTTCTGGCTCTCCTGCTTTTACATGGAATGACTGTGCATTCAAAGTACGTGTTACCCAAGCCAAAGCCTCCTGCGCTCACCTCACAAGTTTCTTTCTGGAAAATCTAAGACAGAGCAGCAGGCACAATGGGTGCAGGGAGCCAGCTGCTGAGGACACAGAGCTGATGTTACCCAGGCTGGAGCAGAGCTGAAAGGATGTTTGTCTTGAGACTATGGTTTTCTTATGTTCTCGTTGTCTTTGCTTAAACATCTTGGGTTGTTGACGGGGAGCAATTTTCCATATACTGATGGCAACTGTGGCACATTTTTTTTTCTTTTTGAGTTGATGAGAAGTTTCTAACTAATCCAGTGTGTGTTAACCGACAGCAACAATACTGTACCTGACAGGAACCCAAGAATACCACTTTAAGCCTTTTGAAGGTTCATTGTTTCTAAGTCCTTGGATCATGTCTCATATGGAATGGGTAGGGTCCTAGTTAAGCCTCCTGACTTAGAGAAATGACAAAAAGGTAAACATGGATTCAACTTGCCACCCTCCTCATATAATGCAATTCATTGTTTAATACTAGGCTCATAAGAAACCGAGGAAGTTTTTAATTGGTTTTAGAGGCTAAGGCATGAGCACCAGCCACAAAAGAAGGTTCTTAAGCTTTGTATTCCTGTCAGTCTAGGTTTAGTCCTGATCTTACCCTGTGGACCATTGATGACACTTAGGGCCCAGGTTTAGTCCTGATCTTACCCTGTGTACCACTGGTGACACTTAGGAGACTAAGTAGCTTATCACTCTGATAAATAGCCTGGATAATAAATATAAAATTTTCTAGAGCAGAGGTTTCCAGAATCTTGATAGAGATTTAAGGGTCCCTAGAAATGAATTCATCTTTCGGGAGTTGGTGGTGCTAGATGGGAAGATGTTTCTGACCTACGGAGTTCCAGAGTCCATCCTGTTGATGGAAGAGATGGCTCTACAGCAGGAGCAGTGTTCACGCAGCAGGAACTTCTCCTCTCCTCACCTTGTTCTCCATGGTCATCGCCTTGATTCTCTCTCTCTCTCCCTGTGAACTTTGGTTCTGATTGGGCAACTCACAATCTGTTATCTAATCACACAATGACTGATGTTTTGTAATGTGGGTGATTCAGAAAAGAGACAGTGAAAGCCTTGCAGTTCTCTGGGTGAGTGGGTAGCCTCCTTTGGAGGACCTGAGATAACTATGCTAGAATCATGTATTCTCATGTCTTTGTGCACCGTTGCTGAATGTGTCTCCTAGGTGTCACCTTTGTCCTTTCTAAGCAAGGCAAAACCGACTGTAGAAACTTTTCTCTGGAGACACTCTGCATGGGTATACCATGCTTCTCCCAGAAGATATAGGTTATCAAATAAAAATCTCAGTACTAGGTATAAGAAACTTGCCTTGAGTTATTTGTCAGGAAAGCAAGAGGCCTTCTAAACAACACAGGTTATTGCCATTGTTATTTATTTTTAATATCACTAGATGGCAAGATACTATTGCTGAAGACACCATATACATTTATTATAGGGTATAGAGAAATCCAACTGGAACTGACCTGGACCTTCCTCCTTGATCACTAACTTCCACAATCTTAGAAGGTGCTATAATACCAATCTGCCAAGGAAGACATACTCTCTGGTGAAATAATGGCATGATCTTTAGGGTACCAAGGTCCAGCCTCAGCTTGGTTGGGGGTTCAGAGGAAGGGGTGTGTGGGAGCATCGAAAAAGTGACTCTTGAAATCAATCATGAATACAAGATGACTGCCTTGTAGTCTGCTTGAGGTGGCAACCCAACAGCTCTCTGTAGATAGCACTTGGCTCTTTAGTCTGCTTGAAACAAATCTTTCCTGCTGGAAAAATTCTACAAGTTCTCTGGGTTTTCTACAAGTCTTATGGGTTTTCTGCTAGAAAAAACTCTTGAATTTTGCAACCAAAGTCAGAAATCTTGCTTGAAAAATTCTAAAAGAGCTGTGTTTGCTCTCCAAGCAGTTCTCTCTGGGTAGCTCTCTCTTGTAGACCAAAGTCTAGTCTATTATTTACATATCAATTCAATCATTTACCCAAGGTCCCTTTTGATTATCCCATGAATCAGCATTTTATGATCTTAGCCGATTGATTCTTACAAAAAGTCAGCAAGTACACTTATTTTTCAACAAATGAATTCTGAGATCTGCCTACCTTTGTAAGCACAGACAATAAACTAGCTGGGTGGGATCCTACCCTGAGATTATCATTCCCACTACAACCAGACCTAAATTCACTCTATCCCAGGCTGACCTTGAACTCAGGAATCTGCCTGCTTTTGTCAGAAGAAACAATAAATTTAGCTGGGTGGGATCTTGCCCTGCAATTGCTGTTCCCCAAATCTCTTTATTTCTTTCCTTAATATCTTTCTGGCAAGCTGGCACATAGTGCCTCTGCTCCTTTAGGTCTGTGAAGCCTCTCATAAAATTCATATTGCACTCTTATATTTTGCATAGTTGATAAATTATACATTCTTGAACTCACGTTTTCAGAGTTCTTTCCCACAGCTTTAAGGGCTGTCCTGAAGGTCATAGTGTTTACAATTTTGCTAAGGTAGGGAAGATGATAGGCTACAAGGTGGGAGCAGGAAATTTTCTACTGTTGTTTTGCTACATGTTCATGTTGTCCAAATGTCTTCTAAATACTTGTTTATATCCCAGAGTTAGTGCTAATTTCAACCTGGTCAGGAAATTTTTTCCTCAATGGGCAATGGTTAACACAGAGACTCAGAACTAGTTCAAATGCTGAGAATAAGTGAGTGTTGAGCACTTAGCCCTAAATGGGGCATCTATATCAATGTTCTCCAAGTTTCAGAGAATATTGCTGAAAAGGGGGCTAGAAGAATGTAGGAGCCAGAGGAAGAGGAGAAGTGCTGTGAAATGTTGTCATCTCAACGGGACATGTTCTGGTGGATAAATCCACCATGAGTGTGTGGGCAGCACTTCTTTGTTTCAGTGGGTGTTGTGGGGTAACTACCACAGAAGACCACTTGCACATAGGTTAAAGCAAATAGAAACCCTTTATCAGCAGGTCAGTGACTATGCTAGGTATTCTGGACCCCACTGCACTCCTGAGACTTTTTCAGATGAGCTTTTAAGCACAAAACCACATTCTGGGTTGACATACATCAGTTAGCAAGGGTAGTAGCCAGAAGCAGAACTACAGAAGCCAAAAAGCAAGATTATTACATGTAGAGACTTTCCCAGAACTATGGACTTTGATGAATGAGGTCTTTGTTCTCATTTTGGCAGGTGTTGCTGCCTACATGCTTAGGTCCAAGGCCTGAATGGTACTTTCATCATGGTGTCAGTTGTGTTAAGGTCTGCAGACCTACTAATGTCTGAGGGCCTGTTACATTCCTCACTGGTTCTATGGGTGTGAGTCAAATGATAGATTCATCTGGGGTTATATTATCTTCTTAGCATCACTAATTTAACAGGATTTAGTATCTGTTTTACATAGCTAAGTGGGCAGATGACCAAGCAGGGTTCAATAGTGAGAGCTACCAGCAAATAGATTAATGGCCCAGCCATGGCTGTAAGTAGAGTGGTTAACCAGGCGGACTAGAACAAAAGATTGGTACCAGTTGTTAAATAGTTGACGTCTCCTTTTTCTTTTCTGAAGGTTATTTTTAACTATGGCTAAACATTCTTTAATTATCTCTGATGTCTTGGCATAGAAGCAACAATTTTCTCCTAGTGTCATACAAAAGCCTCCTTGTTCCATAAAAAGGAGGTCTAAATCTCTTTGATTCTGCAGAGCAACCTCAGCTAAGAAATCTAACTGGGCTTCCAGACAGGAAGCAGAATTTTCCTGATGGCCTACATCTATGTCTACTTGAATATTGAGTTCCTTGAAGTTTTTATCCCCTGTAGCTAGGGCTGAAGTTCCAATTGCAGTAGAGCCTGCTATGCCTGCCCTACCAATAGGGAAATGAGAATTCAGATTGCTTGCAGTGTATGGGGAAGCCTAGAATCTAGATTTAGGCAGACCCTGCTCTCTTCTCCCTTATAGATGAACACCTGTAGTATAATGTATACAAGGATGCAAAGGAGTACGGTTTTCTCAAGAGCAAACAATTCAGAAAGGTGCACACTTGGTTAAGCTGCTAGTGCAAGCAAATCAGATGGACTCTGGGGCCAGGAAATACACTTAGCTGCCTTTCTTGGAATTAATCTGCTGTGCATGGCTGCAGGAATCTGCATAGGAGAACTATCCCAGGGGCATCTTGATGACATCAAACAGGCACCCCTCCCCTGGAGTTTCCCCAGGGTGAGTTTAGGTGGTCCCATTTGCAGATGTTAGGGTTAGAAGTGGAGCTTATTCGATTGGTTCCAATCCCAACAGAATATGGGGTCCAGGCACAGCCAGCAGTCCTGACCTGTCAGTGAGAATGGTTAAATAACTATTCAACTATTTTTAGCATCCCAAACACTAAGGCTGGCTTCCGCTGCCTCCTGGGCCTTTATCTTTGAGGTTACTGAAGGAATTCCTGGGTAAATTGGAGTTTGGGGTTTGCCACCTTAGGAGGCTCATATTTTGGGGGGTACCAAGATGTGTTGGTTTGGGATGGCAATGGACCAAGACAACTATAGGCACAGGTTTCTTTGGTAAATTTGCTAACTGGGTATGGACCATTTAACTATAACCTGACTTCTGAGTCCTATCAGTTTCTCAATAATGACCTTTGGCTTCCTGCCAGGTCCCAACCTTTATGGATATGGGGTTGCATTGCCTGTGAGGATAGGTAGGTGATGGTGGTTTCCTTTCTAGGACTATGAAGGGACCAGTGTGTCCCAGGAAGACATGGTTTCACAACCCCACCATCTGGCTTCTGGCAGCTCTGAGGGCTGTCAGCTGGAGAGGCACAGTACTGGATAGATCGGAGCCCCTTCTCTTTTCTGGTGAGCCATAGCCTGAGGGTGTGCTTCTCCTCAGGAGCAATTGAGTGATCCCCCAATAACCTTTGAATACAGTATTTTACAGAAACCCACCTGGGAGTTAGGTTGGGTCTCAGTGGATAGATTGCTATGAGCTTCCCAATTTCAGTCTTTCTTAATTTCCATGTTCAAAGTTCAGGCTTATGGGGGTTTGGAGCTATCTCATGAAGAGACAAAACAGATAAAATAGGGTGAGCAATATCAGTCTTACCTTGAAGGGCTGGAAGATCTGGTGACATCCTACCTGTTACAATCTTTTGTAGTCTCCTTCAGCTATGTATGGTGAGGCCACAGGGTAGCACTGCAGCCTTCACTGCTGTATGGGTGGTGAGGACCCATGTTTTGTCATGTTGGTTCCAGCCTCCCTGTCAGAATCCTCTTTACCTACAGAAGGTCACCAGGCAGGAACACTGGGCAGGCTCAGACAGGCAAACATCCAGTCTGTTGCAGGGCCTGTAAGGACTCAGGAGGGAATGGTCAGTAATTTTTGTCTTATGAGCTTCTAGACATGGGGTGTAACTGGCCCTTAGAAGGGAAGAGGTAGAAAGCTAGCCCAGTTTTTACCAGTCAAGGACATATTTAGTTTGTATGTCCTGAGTTTTATGGCCTCTAGGCACAATTTGTTTCCAATCAACTTTTAGGAACTTTGCCAGATTTAGGTAAATTTGGCTGTGAAGGCTGGGAGATGGGCAACTGAAATCTGAGATTTTAGTTTTTAATCTGGACTATCTGGATCTGAGTAACTCAGCAGTTTTGGCTGCCCTCAGAGGGTGGCTTGGTGGAGTTTAGTGACCATCTGTTCTCTGATAGTGGAAGTACCGCCTCTTGTATGACAAGAACCAACTCCATTTGGCTTCTGTTGGCATCTTTCCTTTTTGCCCACTTGGTTTCTTTGTGTATATGTTGGGCTCTGGAATAGTTCAGGTTCAGGGAGGGTAATCAGGATCTGGAGAGGTCACTCCCATAGAGGAGGGTCCCATGGACACAGGCTGCTGAAAATACATACTGATTGTGTACATAGATGTAGCTTTTCCATCCCCTCACCAAAGTGCCAGAAGCTCAGCCCTTAGTCTCTCAGTTGAGAGGTTGGACCCATTCGGTCTTGTCCAAGATGACATCTGTGGCTCCCAGAATACCTGGCTTTATCTTGAACAAACCTGTTCCCAGGAGCCTGGAAGAAATCCTGTGACATCTTAGATCAGCTGGAGCACCAACCCAGCATAGCTCACTTCCCCTTCCATTTTAAATCTGTTTGTCCAACCAACACAACTGACAGAAAAACACATAGAGACACACAGTAAATACAACCAGGGGTGGCCACCATACATTCATACATTTGAACAGAGCAGGGGAGTCCAGTGCCATCCCACATGGATCCTGGACACTAGATCAGTGGTTGCCACCATTATGCCTCTCCTTTGAGTCCTAAACATAAGGACCTAGTATATTGAGGATTGAGGTAGTCTTCCTTTAGGTTTATGTGGGCTTTTTGCAGTGGGATAGATGAGCAGTTTTGGAAGGTAAGCAGTGAGCCTCACCACAGTGGGTTGCATTACCCTCTCATCAGAAAACTCATGTTCTCTCAAGTGCTTTGGAGGATTAGAGGTAGAATGAAGGATGAAGCAAGATTCCTAAGACAGAATAATGTTCATACAAAGCTGGCCAGCATCACATAACCTAATAATACACTGAAGACCTGGGGCTGGGAGCCCAACACATCCTTTAGGTGGTCACTGGCACTCTCAAGTACCCAGTGACTGGTGTTAACATGCAGGAGAAACAGGAGAACTTCCTGAAAAGTCCGACTAGCATCTCACTTACCAGTGAATGTCTCTCAGAGGCTGCAGGCATCCATGTTGGGATGTGTCATTATCACACATCCCGTGTGACTTTAGTGCAGGCAGTAAAACCAAACCTGCCATCTTTTCTGGGCTCAAAATAACCACTGGTAGAATCACGAGCCCCGAGAGCACACAGGACTGTGTGCATCTGCTGTGAGGAAGGCATTCAGTCTGTATGACTTGGAGTCAGACTGAGAGTGGTTCTTATCTCACCCCATCCAAGAGCAGTAGAACAGACTTTGTTACTTTGAATATTGTTTTTTCTTTTCTACACACATCTGCCTTCCACATGGCAACTCATTGTGTGCCAGAAAATGCAAAGGAAACAGTTGTCAGCAGCCTGAGAGGTGACAACACCCTTCATTTTACTGTGCTCTTCATCACCTAAAGTCCTTGAATTAAGTGAAGTTTCACATGGGAAGAAGACTTCCATTGGTTTCTATGAAGTGTTATACAAATATTCAGGGAAAAAATTGCCTTTGATGACTCTCTTTTCTGTGGGATAACCCCCCTTTCAGGCCCAAGCATGCTTAAATCAAAGTGTCCTCCAAGGTTCCTTGTCTGGGGTTGAGCTGCCCACCCTCCCTTTCCACCTCCTACCCCAGACTCTGTGAGAGGGATTGCAAACTAGCTTAAGAGTAAAAATCCCATGTCCTTGAGAACAGGAGAGTAAATTGTTAAAGGAACACCTGTGTTCTTAAGCACAGCGGGGAGATAAATAGTGGGCATCTTTTCTGGTCAAAGGACTTAGCTGCTTATCCCGACAGGAGCTCAGCTGTGGAAGTTCAGCCTTGAAGAGAACTCCCAATCAAAAACTCCAGTTGACTGCCTCAGCTTCCTTGGTTGGTTTTTCCTGTGTGCAAGCCCGGATTTGATGATGCAATCTTTATGATGCTAATTGTTCTTACCCTAAGGCATACTCCCCTCTGCTACGAGTTCTGTGTTCTCTTTTGAGAACCCCAACACATGGCTGTTGGATGCTTTGAGTACCACATGCTCCCCGAAGGTGAACTCGATCATCTTAGTAGACGTACCTTGCATTCGAAATTCCTTCCCTGCCTCAGTGCTGAGGTGGGATGGACAGGCAGTCCCTTCTATCCAGAAATATTTAAAGAAAGAGACAGGCAAATTATATCCATTGTAAGCTTTTTCTTTTTTAGAATTTAAGCTTATGAGTATCTATGCTCACTATATTCATAATTACAATTTAATATCTGCATACAAAAGCTATGTAAAAATCCATTTTCCCAAATATACAAATTTTCTTTTTGGATAGTTTAAAACATTTGATCACAGATTTCAACAATTTTAGGCTGAAAAAAATATTACCAATCTAGCAATAGCAATATCACTTAACACTGTTTGCAAAACACAGATCTTCCCCTGATCGTAAACCTCTCTGCTCCATCCGTGCCTTTGTTGTTTTTGTTTTTCTGATTCTCAGGGCATGAAAACATTATGGGAAAAAGAATGGTCTTCTCTGAAGAAAACATGGAGAACTACTTTGGCTATTTGATGTTAAGCGAAAGATGCCAACGTCACAAAGAAGTGCCAAAGGGGGGGGCAGTGGCACAAAGCCACGTGAGTGCTGAACACGCACCCTGATCACCTCCGTCAGCAGCGCAGCACATGCGCCCTGATCACTTCCGTCAGCAGCGCGGCGCATGTGCCCTGAACACCTCCATCACCTGTGTCAGCAGCGCAGCGCATGCGCCCTGAACACCTCCACCCTCAGCAGTGCAGCGCATGCCTACAATCTCGTTTGTTTCACATTGTGCTCTGTTGGGTATTGTCTGTTTCCTCAGAGGAAAGACTCACATCTGATTGTCTTGTGCATAAGGTGGGGTCAGTTTGAGCTGTGCAACAGAAAGCCACAAACAGTGTTTACTGCACAATATTGCTCCTGAAGGCGGCACTAATTAATGTGGAAACACACTAAAAATGTGTAATTTTTTTTCATTTGCAAACATTTATACAACACAGTAAAAATTCTGTGATAAGGCCAAACCTTTTTTCTCCCTAGCCTTTTTTATATGTATATGCTTTTATAGTCTTTTTTCTTTTAAAGATTAAAGTAAAATGTTTCAATTGTAAAAAATACACACCGGGCAAATCCTTACCTGGATAATAAATATCTACATCACAGTACAATAAAATTTCTTTTCTATAAAATTTAAATATGGATCAGTCTATCACTATCAAAAGAAACACTATGCTAATATTTTCATAAAATAACAGGAAAATTATGAGCTTATTTTAGGACCTGATGCCATCGCCACTGCAAAGGGCAGAGATTCAATTGTCTGTCATCTCTCATTGGAGGAGGACTTGTAGTTTGGTTATTCACTTAAATTAAGTTCATGAAAAAGGTTTAGCCTTACAAAACGCTGGCTACATCTCAAAAACCGTAAGACTGATTTCATAATTTATGACTCATGCAGCAAAAGGTCAATATGACATGGATAGGCTTGAGTTCCACAGAATGAAGAGGTCTTACTGTCAGTGCCGTGCTCTGAAGAGGCTCAGCAGGTCGTGAGGCTGGCTTGGGGAGAGCTGAGTGTGAGGAGGCCAAGGTGGTGCCAGCCTGCAGGTCACTGTGAGAAGGACGCTGTGGAGCAGAGCCAGCCTGGCCCTCCCCAAGGGCACTGGGACCGAGGTGGCCAGGGCCACAGGCAGGGGACGCGCTGGGCTGAGCCCTCAGCATATAAGCACATCGCTGAGTACTGAGGCTCAAGGGACTAGAAAAAGCGCAGAGGCGGCACATGGTGTTTTCAGCAGAATCATAGAGAAGTTTTTTCCCCTTCCAGTTTCTGAAAGTTCTGCACATTTAAACTGAAGCGCAAAGTACACTTGAGGCAATGAACAGACATACGCACATGTGTGCACATGCACATGTCTGTTGCATGTGCACAGCCTTCTTGTCCATAAATACCATTTGTCAGTGAGCACTCCAGCAGGATGAGCCTGTTCTCCTTGACTGGAATGTCTCCCCACAGTGGAGCAGGTGTAAAGGTTCTTGCCACCATGTCCACACTTGATTTGAAAGTCTAGACAAGATTAGAAGAGAATGATTTTTAAAAGAGAAGAAAAAAAATTGGGAGCAAATTCCTCACAATCTGGTTTCCTCTGTGTAGCCCTGGCTGTCGTGGAACTCACTCTGTAGACCAGGCTGGCCTCGAACTCAGAAATCCACCTGCCTCTGCCTCCCAAGTGGGATTAAAGGCGTGTGCCACCACTGCCCGGCCCTACAATCTGGTTTCCTAAAACGAGCTTCTCGAAGCCATGCCTTTGGCCGCTCTGACCTCCTACCATTCTGGTCCCTTCCTACCAGAAGACTGAAGCTTGCATTTCTTGTTCAGTATTCAGCCTTGAACATGCTTGCTAGCACAGGGTCTGTCCCTGAAAGGTGAGCCTCTATAGAGGGAGGGTCACTGTGCTGTGGCTGGCTGGGTTGTGAGGACCAGGCTAGTGCCCGGCTTAATCCTTACAGCACTCTGAGGATCCTGGGTCAAACCCTGCAGTTATGCCCGGGTTTCTGATACCTTTTGAAAACTGTCAGGATCAGGAAACCTCCTTAGAAACTCTGGTGTCCCAGAAGTTTGTATGCCTGTGCAGGACTCACCTGCCTGCCCCCCCCCCCCCCCCTTGGAAGGAGAGCTGATCTTACAGCACACTTGTTTTTATTGTCTGGACAGAGGTGTTCCTGGAGAGCTGACACAGGGAACAGATATTTAATGAGGTTTCTGAGGGAGGAGGGCTGGGTCCAGGCTGCCTGGGAAAGCAAACCTTCTTGCTTCTACTTAATCTCTACTCCAAGTCTACAGTGATCTGGGAAGTCAGACTAAATCCTTTAGTGACAAACAGGTCCTCTTTATTTCCACAGCCTCTCAGGACTTTCGGTGCTGTGCCTCTGGGCTTCAGAGGCCATTCTGCCTTCCTCTGAATCAAATTCTCTTTCTCACTCAAATCGAGCGCCCAAATACATTTCTATTTGAGCTACAAGTTTGAATATAAAATGAATCTTTCAAAGACACCCCCCTCTCTTTTCTGGAAGTCAAACAATACGGAAGAGAAGAGGCCTTTGGAGATGAACTCATTTCTCTGGAGGTAAGAAAACTGAAACTGTAAGGTTCTAAATCACCCAGGCTGCAGAGCACAAACTAGAACTCAGACACTCACTTCCAGTGAGGCCAAAGATGCTCCACCAAGCCCAGTGGGAAGAAGTGAGTTTCCTTGCTTTTCACAGTGACTTCCTTTGCTTTTAGGTAATTCTTGCTTGATATGGCTTGTTTTTCCCAGCATTTCCAGGCTAAGGCAGTGAAAGGCAGGCAAGGAATTGTTCACATCTGCGATGTCAGTGAAGAGTCGGTACATTCAGTTGCATGGGTACAGTCTTGGCCCATTTTTGGGTAAGTTGTCACTACTTGTTGATGGTCACTGGGGATAGGCGGGGCAGCAGGTAATGGTGTTTCCTATGCATGTTCTGCTGTATTTTATGACGAATATTTGTCAGGGTAATGGTGTGTAAGCTACAGAAGAGTTAGTGGAGAGAAAGAGAGAGAGAGAGAGAGAGAGAGAGGGGGGAGCCATTTAGTGCCTCACAATCTGGGGAGGTGGGGGACCCCGGGAGTGGGGTTGGGAGGCAGGGATGGAATGGGACTGGGAAACATTTGTGACTAAGTAAAATGCTTGCTGATCCAGGGCGAGCACTCTCCCTAATAGGTCAGCCTACACCACGAGTAGTTCTTTGCCTTTGAATCTGATTGTTCCTGAACTGATCTTTTCCAGGGATTTTTCCAAACAAGATTGGAATTTCAACATGTCTCTCCCCATTGGAAGATTCAACCTACAGGGAACCATCGTCAGCTCAATAGACACAGACCTTTGTGAGCCAAGCGGGGAGAGGACTGGTTCATAGGCCATCAAAAGGGACAGCACTCTGTAAACAGGGTTGCGCTCTGTGGGAATGGCTTGTGAATCTAAGTTGTACCGGTGCTTTCCTGCTTGAGGTAACACCACGTGCATTTTGGAAACTATGCTGTAACATGGATGATTTCCAAGCTCTATGGGCATACTGAAAAAAAGACTTTCCTTGTGGCCTCAAACCAGTCTAGAACCTGCATGTCTTCAAGTCACTCTCTTGTACAACTTGAAGTAAATCACAAGGTTACAAAAGGCCATGGACAGGAAAGTTGATTGGTTATGGTGTGGGTATTCCTGCACACTCCAAGCCAGGCTGCTTGGAGAGTAAGGGTGCTGGAAACGGTGAGCTCCTGAGGAGAAACAGCTCCTTCCCCTCTTATGTGCTGAAAGCCACGCTCAACCTGAGGTGGCCTGAGCTCTGACAGCTTCACCTTGCAAACAGCAGAACTGGATCACGTTGGATCAAGATGACTGTGGTCTTGGTTTTAAGGCTTCTTTAGTCTTCTGTAGGGCCATTTGGCTTGCTTGAGTCCGCCCAGGGACAGATGGGAGCTGGTGATGACTTGGCGCTGGTGAAATAATGATTGTCCCCCACTCAGCCTGCAGCGCTGTAAACCCTTCAAAGCATTCACACTAAGGACTGGAGAACAAAACGTAATGGTTACAAAGACCACATTCAAAGGACAATTTCATCCAAGTGTACGCCATTGATGACCCGCTGACCCTCTGACGATCTCACTCGACACAAAGAAACGAAGACACAACAACAGAAATCTACAGGTGGAATGCAATGACACCAGTCATGCGGCAGGAATGACAAGAACCTGTCCAGTCCACTTAGTCCTCGAATACTTCCAAGAACAGAGGTGGGAAGAGCTCCGTGGGGCACTCCACCTTCATGTGGAGGAAGCGGCTGGCATGGCAGGCTCCAATCATCCGCAGGTCTGTCACCTTCATCAGGAGTTTGGGCCAAAAGTGTGTCACATGGTGCTTCCGGTAATTGATATAGTGTTCAAAGGCCAACAGGAAACTGTCTTGGTATTTCTCGATTCTCTCAACACAGGCTAGCCCTGGGCGATCTGAGGGGAGGAAGAAGGATATGAATTCAGAGGTGGAAGGGTGAGCTTGTGTGATTCAGTTACAGATCTGGGGACTTCACTGCTCCTAGGAGTGAGTGAGAATGCAGCTTGGGCTGTAAAGTACCAGACACCAAGGTGACAGTTGAGAAGGATACTCTGGCGGGGGAGGGGTGCAGTGCTGAGATGAATAGCTCTGGTGGGGGAGGGGTCCAGTGCTGAGATGGATAGCTCCTGTGGGGGAAGGGCGTATGCTGCTTCCCGGCAGCCACAATGTGAGCAACTTCATTTTACCCTGTGTTTCTTATCATGATGCTCTTCCTCACCACAGGCATGAAAGCAATGGGACCAGTCAACTGTGGACACAAGCTTCTGGAAGCATGAGCCAAGATAAGTAAGTCTTCCATCCCTCAAGTTGGTTTTATGGAGTGTTTGTCATAGTAATGTAAAAACAGACACATTTGCCATCTCTACCTCTTACTGATTTATTCCAGGGGAAACATCTTATTACACAGTAATAAACATTTTCCATAAGCTGATGATAACTATGAAAACAAATGCCCTCAGAAATACTTATTAAATAAAAGTTTCTTTATTAAAGCCAAAGGTTCTTGCTAAAGATTTTGTGCCCTTGAGCACTTTCTTGTTAAAAGCAGGGTAGTAAGTATTGGAACAGTACTGAAGTCAGACTAGCCTCACACTGACTTTCTTTCTGCCTTATTTAGGGCATACAATCAGAAGATATTGCAGAAGAAATAGCTTCCTCCCTGTGAAAGTCAACAGTATTTAAATGTGTCTTTGTACCAATAATGACTTAGCTAAAACTTGCTTTCATTCCCTCCATGACTATAATTCCCACATATGTTCAATTTCTATTTTAATATAGAGAGGCTTTATCACAAAGGCAGCCCTTGGAGAGGCTCCAAATCATATGTCCCCAGAACTCTCTGTTCCCTGAAGCACCCAGGGTCACGTGACCACTGGTTGTAGCCTGGGTACCAGCTTTGCAATCCCCCCACTGTGCGAACTTTCTCCACATGGGTGTCAAGTTCTTGAAGTCCCCGAGGCTCTGGTAGAATAAGTCTAGTTGCAATAATTTTATGTTACATATAGAATCTCATGAGGTAACAGTGAATATGTTGGTTCTATTGGTTAAAAGCAAGTCATAGGAAGGGGGTTACACTAGGGTGAGAACAGGAGGCATTGGGGAACATGGAATCCCCTGGAGTCTCTCCAAAGTCACCCAAAGAGTTCAGTGTGTCATTCTGTCTATATTTGAAATTTTCCACAAACATAATTTTAAATACTATTGCATTAAAAATATCTGCCATATCTAAATTTTATGTAAGAAATAAATTTCTAGATCAACTTAAAAATATTTAGAAAGCTTCAGCTCAATAAAGAACTCTGAAGGTGTCTGTGACTCAGGTTTTGTGGATGTTTGGCCACATATCCCATAAACAGTTTTGGAGTCTCCTGAACACTGACTTGACACATCTATGATCTCTAAGTTTAACTAGCTGAGAGGAAGATATGGTAAGGTAGACAGATAGTGACAGAAAATGACAAATACTAAAGAAATAAAAACAGCCTGTTCTGAAATGGAGAGCCTGAAGCAATTTGCTGTATTTCAAGACTAGCTGTCCTTAAACAATGCAGTATACTTTGCATTTATTTATTATGATGTAAATAAAAAGAGGGTGGGTGAACCCTGTCATTAAACCTCCACTCTTGGGAGCTAGAGTTCTGACAGATATTGGTTAAAAAGATGGCAGCAGGTTAAAGACAGCAAGCGCCATGCCCTCCCTGGTGGGGTGTCCTCCCTTGGTGGGTGACCGGTAAGGACACCTTGGAAAGGCTGGAGCTGGGGCTAGTTGGTTAATAGGATGTGGCTGAAGTGATGCTGTAGGACTTCCGTCTGGTCAGCTTTTGTTTTCACATGCTTGAAGTCCTCCCTCTTGGGGCCCAGCAGCCATGTAAGGCTCTGAGTACTCTTTCAGAGAAAAGGCTGCTGGGAGCTCCAACTCTGGCTGTCTCAGATGTTGTAAGCACTCAGTTTTGGGTTCAGTAAGAGGAAACTAAAACTTGAGCCGTGCATACCATAGGATGTCGCTGTCTCTCACATCTATACCTAGCATCCTCAAAGGCAGAAGCAGGCAGGGGTGGATGAACTGTCTGCAAAAGGGGATCATTTCATAGGGTTTCAGCTGCCCCCCCCCCCCCCCGTTCCCTATCCAAATTGGGCATCATGCCAAGACTTAGTTGCCTCAGCCAATCTGAGGTAAATATCTAATTTCAATTTTATTTGAAGATATGCAAATTCAGGCAGCTGGATGGTAACATGCTGGTTGGGACTTAATACAAATGTTCTGTGAGGCTGGGACTTGTAACTAGCTAGCTCTGTCAGAATCCAAGGCCAAGGAACACACACTTCTGAACTGCCACAGCTACAACTGTTTCTACAAACAATTTCAAAGAGCATCTGTGTTAGAGGCCAGTGTGGTCTATGCAGTGAGTTCCAGGCCAGCCAGAGCTATTATAGAGGGTCAGAACCTAGATATCCCTCATTCAGCTCCCTGTCAATTGACCCCTCTAGTTTCTTGATGCAGGAGATCCAGATAAGACTCTGAAGCTAAAGGGAGAAAGACAACCCATTAAGTGGTGTGAATTAGCATCAGACCACCCACCCTCACCCCACGAAGCTCTTCTCACACCCTTGAGAATCTCAGCACACTCACCTGAAGACATCAGCAGGACAGCCTGAAGCAGGGCTACTTCTGTATCATCCAGGTTGAAAGATGACAGAGACATGCCCAGATCAAAGATGGCATCCGACACCACCCCAAGACCCCCATTTTTCAGCTGGCCCCGTGTCACTGCCATTTCCCCATTCAAAGTTAGAGTCTCGCTGTCTGGGTCATAGCGCACAGCAGCACGAAGGGACATGATCTCCATGCAACAGCCTTTGAGGAGGATGATCTGGTCTTCACACGGCAGCTGGAAGGAAGCAGGCATGTCAGCACGGAGCAGAGGAGGGGTGCTCAGCTGGGGTGCTGGATGCTCGGTGACCAAGGTCTGCATCCTCCTGCAGCCTTCACTCTCTCATTCTCTACTTGGAGGGACACTTATGGCCATGTTTGTTCTGAGGCAGTCTCCTGTGTAGTTCTGGCTGGCTTGGGATTCACTATGCAGACTAAGCTGGCCTTAAAGTCGTGGCAATCCTCCTGCCTCTGCCTCCCAAATGCAGGGGCTACAGGTATGTAATAACATGCTCAGACTATAACTACATTTTTAAGAAAATGAGTGTTTTAACTACAAGTATGTCTATGCACCAGAAGAGTTCATTGCATCCTTACAACTAGAGGTATCAATGGTGTTGGTGTTGGGTTCTCTGGGAGAGCAGCCAGTGCTGAACCAGCCCCCTCCACCACTGTTTTTAAATCTCCAGGCTGGTTAGTCTCAATAGTTTACATTTCTTTTAGCACAGGACTTCAACTGGTGTTATAGGCATGCAGAAGCTTCCATCAGCCAACTCTTCCTTTGGGAGTTTGTGCCGCAGTTGTTCTTGAAAGTGCTGCTGAGCAGAGTTCAAGACTGACTCTCTCTCTCTCTCTCTCTCTCTCTCTCTCTCTCTCTCTCTCTCTCTAGCTCTGCTGGTCAGCTGGCAACTGAGCTTTTCAGGAAGTACAAAACTAGAAGGTTGCAGTCAGGTGCAAGTGACCAAGGCAGTATAAGCTTTGCTCATGGTCAACCAGCAAATCCAGGGCAGAGGTAAAGCCAGAATCTAGTGTCCTGGCTTCCACATTTCTATTTTTGGTGACCCAGATACCAGAGTCAATAGTCAAGCTAGATCTTTCTGCTCAGATTTCAGGGTCATTTTAAGCTTATTTGGTCACCATGTTATTTAGGTTTTATGACAATGGGCTAATAAAACTTTACAACAGAACTCTGTGTGGCAAAAGAGTAAAAATAGAGTTATTTTCTGAGGTTGGAGAGCAAGTTCAAGAATTCAATATTGATGTCATTTGAAAGGGTCTGAATGACTGCTACATCTTGGGCTTCTTGTCAATATTTACACAGTTGTCTCAGTTAAATTTCACAGTAAGGTAAACATTTGAATTCCAGTTTCATTCCCACATGTGCTAGTGTGCATTGCACAGGGGTGTCTTGTAGATGAGGCTGGGATTTGAAATTGGCTCTATCACAGTTCCAGGCCAACACACCTTCTCAACATGTAAACTGTGGGAAAATTTCCATGAACAAAGACTATGTAAATTGTACATAATGTATAAGTCTTGGAGGTGGGAACTCTTGACTAGTCCAGTTTAGGTTACTTTATGCAACTAAAAGCAATCCCACCAGAAGACACTGAGCAGTCCACTTCTGTTCAGTAGTCAGCCTACTCAAAGTTCAACTTTAAACTGCTTTTATTTCTCTGTGAGAAACAGGCATCTATGCCTAAGGATTCTGTTAGACTACGCATTAGTGATTTGCTTTTGTTCAAGTCCTGACTTGTGCTGATTCTACCCTTGGATGCCTGGCTCAGGAGGGAGCTGGAAGGAGGAAGGCTAAGCTTGCTTACAGACAGCAGGAGGACTGGCCGGAGAGAGCAAGCAGAACCTGTTCTAACTCCTCCAGGATTCTCTGTGTGTCTCACCCTTAGTGTCTCCCAGGCTCCCAGTAATCCTCACACACTGCTGAGCCCCTTCTTGAGAAGAACCACTCAGCAGATCTAGAAGTAGAAGTAAAATAATCCCTTTCTTCCCCAAGTTTCTTTTGGCTACGTTTGTCTCAGCAACAGAAAGGAAATTAGAAAAGGTTTTATTTGTTCATCATCTAGAATGTTCATAAATATTAATTAAAAATATTAAAGGTCAGAAGGAGGCAAGTTCTTTCTCTGTCTCAGTTCCTATCCTTAGGCTACTGTTGTGTCCTTCTGGGTACAGATTCTATGGACGCTCAAAAATAAGCAATAAGGCATTTCTCCATCCAGTGTCTGATGCCACCCTTATTACAGGTTGGCTGTCCTTACTGTAAACTCACAGCACAGACGAACTGGCAGTTAAGGCAGCAGATGCTCACCCTAGACAAGGAGAATGGGTTCTCTCAGCTGAGGTACTACACACTACTCTCAAAACTTATGGAAGAGGCTCACTACAGTGTGTGCTGTCTCTACATGCTAACTCTCTGGGCTTCCTTGAAGATGTGAGAGCAATGGTCTGGCACCCGATGGAGTTTTGCAAAGGGAGATAGATGTTCCACAGAGGATACAATCAGCCCTATTAGGTTCAGAAAGTCAGAGGCAGGATGGAAATGTCTTGGTGAAATTGAGCCTGGATGATAGCATAGTCAGGATATGGTGCTTGAACCTGAACCCCATTCCCAGAACCCATTGGGTTTTTACTATTTAAAGCCAGGTGTGGTGGTGGTAGCACCCACTTGTAATCCTAGGACAGGGAAGGAAGAGACAGGTGAATTGCTGGAACTGGCTGTCTGGTTAGCCTAGTCCCAGAAAGACAAAGAGAAGAAATAACAGCATCGGTAGCTAAGATGTGTGCAGTGCTTGTCACTCAGGCAGGGCAGAAGGACAACACTCTATATGTGTGCTCCCTATCTGAACATCCCAACTGCTCTAAGAGACACCAGTGTAAACCTCAAAGATGACATGACTCAGGTCAGACACACCTGACCAGGATTTTTGCCCACGCCCTGTAGTGGCTCTGTTCTCACCTGATGTAGGATAGGGCTTTCAAAGTGAGGGAGGATGTAAGCTAAGTGAGGAAGTGTATCTGAGGGAAAGCCTGGGCTCTGGTGGGTGAGCTTCCTGGCCCCAGAGAGGGCAAGAGATCGAGCTCCCAGGAAAGAAGAAATCCCCAGAAGCAGCGGGAGTCTTGCTCTTGGAGGGCCATTTGGCTTCAATTCTTCTGCATTAAGAATCGATCACATAGCCATCTCTCTGGATATTCTGTAAAAGGGCTACAGATGTAAGTTCAAAGTGCAGCAAGCTACTTGCTAAGTTAATTTTGTCTCTTACCCAACAATGGCTGTAGAGAGAAGGCACAATTGGGGAGCTAGCCCTTTTCTTTTGACAGCACTGGGCATAGATCCAAGGTCAGGCATACAAGGCAAGTGCTCTACCACTGAGCTGCAGCTCCAGCAGGCACTCTCAATTTGTACGGACTCTGCTTTCCTACCACATAGTTCTGCTAACTGCTGTCAACCAATACCCTGCACTCTTGGAAACGGAGCTACAATGAAAAGTGACCCAGACAGAAGAGCCTTGTCCTCACCTCACAAAACATGGGCAACTTTTTGGCAAAATCCACCACTCTGGTGATTGCTGGTGTGATGATTTTTGTAAAATGGCTGAAGGCTTCCAGGTCAACCTTGCCACCTTCTGGGGCGTTCACAATGGGTGCTTGTCCAATGTCTTCTGGCTGAGGAGGAGAAGTGAGAACAATTCAGCAAAGCTGAAGAAACCTGGCTTTATCACAGCCCTCGTATGGCAGGGAGACAGGCTGCCACTTCTGCTTGTCCCTGTGTGTTGACAAAGTGGATAACTTTCACATCAATTATGCCTTTGAGCAAATGTGTATGCTTTAGCCATTGCTTTGAATAGCCCCCAGCCCCCAGGGATAATGCTCCCAGGATTGCTGATGGAAAGAAGAAATGGGGAAGAGGAGAGAGAGAGAGAGAGAGAGAGAGAGAGAGAGAGAGAGAGAGAGAGAGAGAGAGAGAGAGAGGGAGAGGTGGAGAAGGAAGAAAGAGAGATGGGTATATGATATGAGCTGTTTTGCTGGCACAGGGGTCATACTTAGGCTTGTGGTAAGAGCTCTAGGTCACTGGAGGACACATTCAGAGCACCGTGTGTTCTGGGGTGTGTGTTGGGAAAGTGGGTGATGCATGGACAGTAATGAAGGCACACAGCTGGTGAGCCCTAACAAACCCTAGGGGTTCACATTCTTGCTTCTAACTGAGGACTCCAGTTTGAGGTGCTCTCAGCTGAGCATTGAGGGTGACAATCTCTCAGCTCCCTGCAGGAACTCAGTTGTACAAACAGGGCTTATCGTTTATGTCCCAGAGTTCTTTGCTGTTTACTTGCTCGAAGACAATCCATGACTGCTCTGCACGGAGTGGACAGGGAAATGGTTATCACTTGGGGGATGTTCTCAGGCCTTTCGGGACCCGATTGTTCAGAATCAGTCTCAGCCCCACCCCAGGTGACTTGTGTATGGTAGACTTCCCACACCCACAAGCCACCTATTCTCAGTGAGCATTCTGTCACTCCTCCAGGGTATCTTGTGCTGTTTCTGTACTTCTCGTGAGGACAAGCCCCTCTAATTTCCATTCTTGTCTCTGTGATACTAATAAGCACCATGTATGTATGGCTTTACAGCACATGGATGTCAGCCTCCACTTCTCTATCCCATGTGCTCACAGAAGTCCAGGCCTTTGGATAAGTCCAAAAGCAGGAAAGGGAAACATGTCTGTAACATCTGTCCACTTTCTGACACCTGGAAACAGACAGTGTCTTCAAGCATCCTCTAGGAGTTGTGGATGTCACCAAAGACATCAGAGACTCATGGCTATAGGATGGCAGCCATCTTTGTCTAATGCTACAGTGAATAGGTGTGAAGAAGACTTGGTTTCTTCAAGACACCCAGCGATGGGAGTGGGGAGTGAGAGTGGTGGGTGGGGCACAATTACTCTTCTCCATTTGTGATGGAGACACAATGACAATGCCTGCTGCTCAAGGCAAGACTCTGTGGCCCCAAACTTCTCTGTGTGCCAGATTTCTAGCCCTTCCTCATTGAGTCTGAATCCAGATCCAGGTGGAACTAGAGGATCTGTCTTTCTACAGAGGTTCTGGGATGTGCTGCTGCTGGTAGTCTGGGGCTGCTCTGAGGATGCCAGGCTGTCAGTGAGCAAATTCAGCTTGGAGCACTGCAGCAACCATCTTTCTCCCTACACCCTGTCAGTGCTCACACCTCACACGACAGCAGACAACTCTTACTCTCAAATTGCCAGCATATCAGGAGCCACAGGAGCAGCCAGGACCTGCAAGCCCTAGGGAGAATTTCAAGAATGTATGTGTTCACAGCAAGGGTAGGCAGTGCTGACCTCTTTGAAATTACCCATAAATCCATCTGGTTTTGTTGTTGGTGTTTCCCGTTTTGGTGGTAGTGAGTGGATGGATCTGCCATGTTTTCATGGTGAATGGGGGTATTTGAGGTGACCAGTGACATGGCCTTTCTGGACACAGGTGGGATAGATAGAAAAATGATGAATACAATTCCTGTCCCAGTTTCTGTTATTGCCTGAGCTAAGGAAAAATGAATGTCAACCCTATTTGGGTGATTATTGTTCCCTGCATCTAGAGAATGTCCTTGCTGGCTTGTATATTTTCTTCTTCCCCGTGTGTGTGTGTGTGTGTGTGTGTGTGTGTGTGTGTATACACTATGTATGTGTCTGGTGCCTGTGGAGGCCAGAATAAGGTATTTGATCCCTTGGGATTGGAGTTACAGATGATTTTGAGACACCGCATGGGTGCTGGGAATTGAGCATAGGCCCCCTTGGAAGAGCTGCCAGTGTTCTTAACTGCTGAGCCATCTCTCTATTCCCAGATTATGTTTTGAGACAAGGTCTCTCACTGAATGCAGAGCTCACTGGTTCCGTTAGATGGCCTGGCCAGTGAGCTCTAGGGATCTGCCTATCTCTGTCTTCCTAGTGCTGGGATTTCAAGAATACGCTCTGCCTGTGCGTTTTTATGAAAAGAGACCCAGGTGGGTGGAGCCTGGCAGAGAAGCATCATTTTTGGCTCCATGGACCACAAGAGGACAGAAACATCTAAATACAAAACAATGCTTATTGGAGGGCTACAAACAGAACAGAGGCTTGATGAGGTGTATGGCTGTTTGGTTTGGGAAGGGGTGAGCAAGAAGAAGCTGCTGTGGTTCAGGCAGGTTGAGGTGGGCTGGATTATGGGCTCACGGTAAAACAGCCAGAAGTGGAGAACCTCCGAAGATGCCCTGGGTGTAGGTTCAGGAACTCCCAGTGCCCTGGCTCCTCTGGGCAGTAGGGACAGAGAGGTATAGAGGTTCAGGTGTGTGTGTGCAGGTGTGGCATTAGTTTCTATTCAGCACTGGGGAGGCTGGAGTTACACAGACCTCTGCCAGCTGGCTCTCTGTTTCCTTAG
Source organism: Uromys caudimaculatus (assembly GCA_028551405.1). NCBI lineage: Eukaryota > Metazoa > Chordata > Mammalia > Rodentia > Muridae > Uromys > Uromys caudimaculatus. The sequence continues at coordinate 98,849,791 of CM052708.1, forward strand.
CATTGTTTGAGGTAAGTAGGGAAATGTGGCCAGTTGGCCTTGTTACAAATGGCTGGCTGAAAGCCAAGGACATCTTGGCTTAGCCTGGAAGCTCTTTGGCACTGGCAGAGTTGGATTCATCCAGGTGGATGAGTTTGTCTCTCTGTCTGTTCAGCACATTGTCTGCTCAAAGCAATGTAGAAGGACCCTGACACATTCAGGGACCTGGTGCCCGGGACCTGACTTCCGGCTTACATGTTCTGGGATGAACGGGGTGAGATTTATGAGTTGTACAGTGTAGGGAAGATGTCTGGAGCATGAGATGCCAGGGACCTCTGTGTGCTTTACAGTGATTAGTTTTACCCCACCTGAGGCAGTCACAGGGCAAATGACCAGAGAGGGAATGAAATAACTTACTCAAGCTTACACAATTAGGAAGGATTAGAGCCAGGTAGTTTGGCTCCAGTCTCTGCTCCTGAAGTTAGGCTCTCCTGCCTGTTTCTGAAGTGGTGATAATTTGGGGCCATAGATTGTGCCCTAACCTGACCTCACAGACCACAGGTGGACCTATTTGACCCTTCAGTCTGTGCCCTGCCTGACACTGTCCCAGCTGAGAATGTGGTCATCAGGCAGTGACTTGGCTGGGGGAGAAATAGGGCAGGTGTGCCCTGACTTAAAAGGCCACATTTCATTCTTGTATAGAAAGTCTGCCAGTTGCACCTCTGTAGTGAACCAGGGAGGAGAACAGTGGCACTGTGTCCCCAGGTGACGATGACAATGTACACAGCTTGCTGTTGTGGGTGTGGGTTTTGTGCCAATGTCTTCCTGCCATGGAGAGGGTAGAACCGAGCTTCCCTCCTCAGCTGACTCCTGCTTTCATAACAGAGTCTTCAGCACTGAAAACATTTCTGTTACCTCAGAGACTGAAGACTGAAGGAAGTCATGGAAAGAACACGATTTAAATGGTTTGACCATGACTTGACAGCATGGCTTTATGCTCAGTATGAAACGTCATGGATTCTGCAAATGTTCCTCACTTGCCAAACGTTCTCATTTTCTCAGAAGGAAGAACAAGTCTGAAAAGCAGAGCAAACCACCATCTCTTTTTCTGACTTTTCTGGGTCCTGATCTTAGGGGTAAATGATGAAGTAGCTCTTTTTGGGGACTAGAGACTCGCTCCTAATAAATGAATAGCTGCAGCTTCTGTGGCAGCATGGGTCTTATCTCTCACGGCTACTGCACACCCTTTTCCAGAACAAGAGCATTAGCACATTGGCCTGTGTATCCTGAGGAGTATTGTGTAGTGGCAGCCATTCTGAGATATGCTTTTGAGAGTTTCACCCACAAGCCCTGGAGGGCTAGTGCTTAGTGGACCTGAGTTGCCCAACCCTGTGATGGCACAAGGGTGGTCCAGGCACAAAGGCTGTATGGTAGAGTCAGATAGGATATAGAAGGAGCCTAATCAATATAGAAACCTTAGAATAACCGGCACAGAGAAGCCGTTATTTACACTTGAATCATGAGGGACACTTTCTTGAACAGATCAGGGATCTGTGCATGACACATGCCATGTTGTCCTGCACAGCTGGGTATAATAGCTGCCTTCATCAGCTTCCTGAAGAAGACCAGTGCACAGATCACCTCATTGCTCTGAAGGAAGTCCAACAGCAGACCACTCTGCCACACCTTTCTGCTTGGATGATCAAATCATGAAGACTACCGGGAGCCTTGAAGGTGAGACCTCAAGGCTGGTTCTTATGTCTTGATGTCTTGCTCTTTTCTGTGCTCAGCACCCTGGCTAGAGTGATGAAGTCTTTCCTCAGCTTCCTCTCACAAACACTGTTCATACTGATCACAGCCTTCACTGTGTTCAGCACTGACCACACTGACCAGGTTTGATAGCCCTTACTGCCTGCCCTTGTTATATAAGGAATATGACTTACTTTATGGTTCCCATAGCATCTGATCATTAATACTTCTCTCTCCCCCTTGTGTGTGTGTGTACAAGCACACTTGCATATGTGAGTGGTAAACCCCAGAGGCCAACGTGGGTGTTGTTTCTTAGTTGTTCATCTTTTTTTTTTCTTCTCTCTCATTTATTTTAAAAAAATGTGTGCTGTGGGGGAGGGGAGTGTGTATGTGGTTCTGTATGTATGTTCATCTTTTTTTAAAGACAGGATCTCTCACTGACCTAGAGCTCACTAGCTATGTTTATTTGGCTGGCTATCTGGGCTCTGTTTTCATGTCTCCAATGTTGGCATTACATGCATGTGCCACTATGCCTGGCTTTAGCTTTATTTATTTATTTATTTGTTTGTTTATTTGTTTATTTATTTACTTACTTACAGGAGTCCTGGGGACTAAAGTCAGGCCCTCATGTCTATGCAGCAAGCAATTTAGATGCTTCTTAGATTAAAAAAAAAAAAAAAAAAGAACTTGGGCTGGAGAGATTGCTCAGGTTAAGAGTGCATACGGCTCTTGTAAAGGACCCAAGTTCAATTCCCAGCATGGGTATTAGGGGCCTCATACCAACCTGTAACTCCAGCTCCGGCAGGATCCGACACCTCTGGTCTCTGGAGGCATCTGCACTCACATACACATATCCCACATAGACCCATGTGCACCACACATCCCCTACAGACACACATGCACACACATACACTTAACTTAAAAGAGTCTGATCCATCTGATCTCTGGTGCTTCTGCTCACACAAACACATACTCCCACCCAGACACACATGCATATACATACACACATATCTACATATGGACATACATGCATACACATACATATATTCTTCCCAACTTGGCCAGGTGTGTGTGTGTGTGTGTGTGTATGTGTGTATGTGTGTGTATGTGTGTGTGTGTGTGTGTGTGTGTGTATGTGTGTGTGTATGTGTGTGTGTGTATGTGTGTGTGTGTGTATGTGTGTGTATGTGTGTATGTGTGTGTATGTGTGTGTATGTGT
>CM052708.1:98853237-98870276 GCA_028551405.1 Uromys caudimaculatus
ATGTTGTTTAAAGATCGAAGATCTGGTAACTTTAGAAGTAATTTTGTAAAAATGGAGGCCTCATTTGGATGGTTTTTCATTATTAAGGTCCTTAGTGCACGAATGAGCGTTTCCTGCAAAGCCTCCACTGAGTTGACATTTTCAATTCCAGATCGATCTAATGGGAAGTAGAGAAGAGAAAAATATGAAGGGAAGACATATTAGCAATAAATGATTACTTACTCACTGACCACTCCAAATTAAAATAGGGTTTTATACACTGCAACATACACAAGCTGTAAAAATTCTCAGCTGAAGTAACATCAATAACAACAACAAACGAGACAGGGATGGTAGTGCACGCCTTTAATCTTAGCCCTCAGGAGGCAGAGGCAGGTGGATCTCTTGAGGCCAGCCTGGTCTACAGAGCAAGTTCCAAGACTACCGAAGCTACAAAGAGAAAACCTGCCTTGGGGAAAAAAATTCTCAGCCAGGCACAGTGTACATGCCTTTAATCTTGGGAGACAAAAGCAGGCAGATCTCAAGAGTTCAAGGCTGGCCTAGGATTCAGAGGTAGTTCCAGGACAGCTAGAGCTACAGGTCAAATTTAAAAAAAAAAAAAAAAGGAAAAATCTCAATGGGGAGTTATTCTACATGTATCTCACATTTGGTAAATCAGAATTCTTTAGTGAGTTGGAATTTTGTCCATCTAAGTTTAGAGGTTCTGACTTTCTTTCTTTCTAACATGTTTGGGTGTTTTGCTTCTAAGTATGTCCGTGCATCACATGAATTCCTGATGCCAAGTGGGGTCCTCTGGAACTGGAGGATAGTTATGAACCACTATGTGGGTACTAGGAATCAAACCTTAGTCCTCTGGAAAATCAGCCATTGCTCTTAACTGCTGAGCCATCTTTCCAACCCAGAATTTCTCATTTCTTTAAATCTGATGCTAACTTCAACTGCTTCTAATCAGCAAGACAAAGTAATGTAGCACAGAAGTATACCTTTACCACATACAAACTACATTTCCACTCCTATGCAGAGATTCCCTATCCTAGTATCCACACCTTGTATTGTCCCCTCCTCTTGAAAAGGCTAGACTTACTGACTGCCATCTAATGAATAAAATTTGACCATCGAGAGGAGCAACTTGCACCCATAATGGCTACTATCTGAATGAGATACCTTGAGAGAAAGTTGCTACATCCTAAATACAAGAAACTGGGACCATCACTGTGACTCATGAGGAAACACCATGTATGGACTGAAACACCCTGGTCACTCATTCAAAGAACAAGTAACCCCATACTAGGTTCACATAGGGCAACAAAATGTGGAATCTGAAGAAGAGAAGGATGAAATTATCAGTCAGCATGACCAGATTTTGAGGCAGCCTGATTGCTTACCTGCAGATACCAGAACGACTGCTGTGAACAAGCTCATTTCCTCGTCACTGAGCTGGAGGGCATTCAGCTTCTCACTGAACTCAAACATAGAGCTGAGCAGATCCCCTGCTCCCATTGAGTGTAGGTCGTCCACACTGTACTTCTTACCACTTAGAAAGGTGACAGTCCGCTCCTTTGCATCAAATAATGAAGCAAATCGTACCATTAAAACCTGAAAGGCAGAAAATTCAAATGTATTTGAAGAAGTTCATTGAGAAAACTAAGATGTAACTACTGAAGTCAGTTAAGAAACATCCTACATATATGTCTTAGTCAGGGTTTCTATTCCTGCACAAACACCATGACCAAGTTGCAAGTTGGGGAGGAAAGGGTTTATTGAGCTTACACTTCCAATTGCTGTTCATCACCAAAGGAAGTCGGGACTGGAACTCAAGCAGGTCAGGAAGCAGGAGCTGATGCAGAGGCCATGGAGGAATGCTTCTTATTGGCTTGCTTCTCCTGGCTTGCTCAGCCTGCTTTCTTATAGACCCCAAGACTACGAGCCCACAGATGGTACCACTCACAAGGGGCCCTCCCCCCTTGATCACTAATTGAGAAGATGCCTTACAGATGGATCTCCTGGAGGCATTTTCTCAACTGAAACTCCTTTCTCTGTGATAACTCCAGCTTGTGTCAAGTTGACACACAAAACTAGCCAGTACAATATAAAAGAAATTTTATAGAAAAGGAAATTGAATTTATATCTAAAACCACTTTAAGGCAAATTCTCCATGAAAGCAATAAATATCCCAACATTAAACAGTCCAGTCAGCAATGGCAAGATGCTAAAGACTCTTAAATCCTATAAACAAAGATTCAAAAATGCATGTATAAAATTAAAGTGAGCAATGATGACACTGAGTTTAAAAATGTGGCCTACAGAAATATATGTATGGGATGTATTCACTTTTAAGTGGACATCAGCCATAAAACGCAGGATGATGATGCTACAATCCACAGACCCAAAGAAGCTAGGTAACAAGGAAGGCCCAAGGGAGAATGAATGCTCAGAAGGGGAACTAAATAGTCATCAGAGGTGAATAGAGAGAGAGAACTGGGTAGGAGAGGGGGTGAGGAGGGGAATGGGGATGGAAATCGGGGTGTGGGGAGAGGAGGGGTGGGAGAGGGCTGGGTGTGAGAATGGAAATCAGTGGGGGACATCCCTGGTAACTAGCTGGATGCCTGGATAGGGGTGGGAGGTTAAAGAGAGTCTGTGGGGGTGGCCCTAGTTGAGATTCCTACCAAAGGGGAATATAGAGACTGAAGTGACCACCTCCTATAGCCAGGCCGGACCTTCCAGAGGAGGGAGACATCAATCTACCCATAAAACCTTCAACCCAAAATTTATCTTCCATATAAAATGTAGAGATAAAGATGGACCAGAGACTGAAGGAACAGTTGAGACCCATCTCATGTGAGAGAGCCAACCCCTGACACTATTAATGACACTGCTATGCTTGCAGAGAGGAACTTAGCATAACTGTCTCCTGAGAGCCTTCATCCAGCAGCAGAGGGAGGCAAATGCAGAGACCCACAGTCAAACTAAGGCAGAGTTCAGGGAGTCTTGTGGAAAAGTCAGGGAAAGAACTGAGTAAGTCAGAGGAGTCCAAGACACCACAAAAAGACCCACAGAGTTAATTAACCTGGGACCATGGGGCCTCATAAAGCCTGAGCCACCAACCAGGGAGCATGCAGGAGCTGAACCTAGACCCCCTACACATCTGTAGCAAATGTGCAGCTTGGCCTTCATGTGAGTCCCCTAACAAGTGGAGAAGGGGCTGTCTTGGTCTCTGTTCCCTGCCACTGGATTCCCTCTGCCTACCTGAACTGCCTGGTTGGGCCCACTGGGAAAGGATGTGCCTAGTCCTGCTGGAACTAGTTGTCCCTGGGGGTGGGGGTTGATATGCAAGGGGGAGTCCCCTTGGGGTAATGGGGAGATGGATTTGTTAGGGAGGAACTGGGAAGGGAGGGGTGTGTGCTATGATTGGGATATAAAGTGAATAAAAAAAAAATTATTGGGGGAAAAAAAATGGGCCTAGCCAAAGGCACTCATGAAACCGGGAGCCAAAGCATGTTCAAGTGTCTATGGTATAAGACAAATTCTATTTCAGCCATCACAGCACGTGACTTGTCACATCAGTTTTGACTGATCACATCACAAGATTGCTGCATGCATCCATACCTCTGTCTGTGACATCAATGCTGTCTGTATGCCTCTCTTACATCTAAAGGTGCACTGGGCAACACCGGTCTGTGGACTGCCCAGACAACCCAAAAGGAAATGAATCTCCTCTGAAAATGGTTCTAATTACTTTGAAGCACAGTCACAGGATGAAAAGGACATAAATCTTTAAGTCCAGGACTTGTGTTGAAATCCTAAGCATGATATACTAGTTACCTCTGGGCAAGAATTACCTCTCCCAAAACAAGTAGACTGCATTAGCCACTGACCTGAACCCTATGACTTGAAAACCTAAGTTTTCATTGTATTCCTTTAAACTGAAAGGCCCAGCTAGCTGTTGCTTAATTATTCTAGGGATGGTTTATTATCAAAATGGTGCTTCTCTGTTCTAATCCGGATAATCCAGGCAGCAGAGGCTGAGGCAGGCTTCATGAAAATTGGGTAAGGAAAGAAGAAATGAGACCTAGGAGAGTGAGCAAAGACTAGAGGTGCTCCAGCCAGGCACATTCTATGAAGGCCAGCACCAAGAGTACCTGATAGTTTACATCTATACAACTCATCAGGGGGGAAAAGTTTGGTCCCTTCTCACACTGCTCAGAGTTTAAAGGTCTGGCCCACTAGTTGTTCAACTTTTACTGTCCCCTCAAATTTCAGAGCTATGTGTAAATGACCTCTAAGTCACCACTGGGAGGCAGCAGTTGGCCAGGCCACCTACACAAGAGTCAGCCATGGCAGTCCAAGCACAGGCACAAAGCATCTCTGCAAGAGAAGCTGGGATAGAAAGAGGAAAAAAAAGCAGTGGCAGAAGGACGACAATGACACACCCCAAACTCAGAGGACATGGCAACACATTCCAAACTCATCAACTGGGAGGGAGACAAGAGACAGGGAATTTGAGGCAATATACTCAAAGACCCTATCTCACAAGCAGTGAAAGAGGACAAGCTGCCAAGGATCCCAGGAAAGGGCAGCACAGAGAGGTCTACTGAGTCCTTAAATATTCTATACTCGTAAAAGTAAAAACCATATACAAGTCTCCTTTCTTGGGTTTTAGGGGTACTTACTTTTGCTTGTTTTGGAGACAAAGGATCTCACTATGTGGCCCTGGCTTGCCTGGAACTCAGATTCACCTGCCTCTACCTCCTAAAAGCTTGGCGTAAAGGTGTATGTATACCACCACACCACACCCAACCCACTCTCCTTAATTAGTCGATATTCTATACAGTAAACACTAGACTCAGCTTTTGAGTGTCTAACACTAAGCAAAACCCAGTATGTCTACACCTGAGACTACCAGCAGAGCTTGTAACTTACATGCTGGGGTCGCAGAGTTGAACACTACAGTCCCAAGTAGCTCAGTGTACCTGTCCCTCCCTTCTTGGAACCCTGTGATAGTTACTGTTTTGTTAGTTTGAGACTCTGAACTATCAACATTTATTTAGAAAAGAAAAAGAATTAAGTACATGGCTTTGCATCAACGGTCAGGATAAATAAAACTCACCTCAAAAGTCCCAGCTTTTAACAGATTGACCTGATCATGCTGAGATAAATCTCGGAAGCCAGGAATACGTTTTGCAAATTCCACCACCTCTTTTACTGCTGGGGTAAAACTCATTGAAAATTCTTCCCAGATTTCATGTCCAGACTTCTGAGGATCCACATATGGAGACTTGCTCATAGGACAAACCTAATTTACAGGAAATAGAAAACCTCTTAAATTGTGAAGGGTAGCAAAGAATTCCAAAGTGTTACCTCAATCATGAGAAACCACAACATGAAATAACTCCTAACTCAAGCAAGTTCTTCTATTAACCCTTTCTCTGAGTGCATCTCACCTCAACACAGGAGTTCTCACCGCAGTAAATACAGTGACATATCTTCACAATGTACAAAAGAAAATGTGTGTATTCTAACCGATGAAAGGTGGGTAAATAATTTAGAATGGAGGTTTTACAAACCACATATTCAGGCTGGAGAGATGGCTTAGCAGTAGTAAATACTGACTGCTCTTGCAGTTCGGTTCCCAGCACACTCATCAGAGGCTCACTACTGCCTATTAACTGCAGTTTCAGGGACCTCTTTCAGCACCTCCACACATGTGCACATATCCACATTCACACAAGCACATAATTAAAAGTAAAATAGCCAGATGTGATGGCACATGAGTTTAATCTCAGCACAAGGGAGGAAAAGGTATGAGGATCTCTGAGTTCAAGACCAACTGGTACACACATTTAGTTTAAGGCCCTATGTAGTAAGACCCTATCTCAAAACAAAAAGGAACAATAAAATTAAAAATAAAATAGAAATCATATACCCTGTACACTGAAAAAGCCTTGTAAAGCTTTAATCCCAGTATTAGGGAAGCAGAGACAGGCAGATCTCTATGAGAACTAGGCCAGGAATGACTACATGAGACCCTATCTCAAATGTGCTTTTAAAAGCCTATAGTGGGCCTGGAGAGATGGCTCAGCCATTAAGAACACTGGCTACTTGCTCTTCCAGAGGTCCTGAGTTCAATTCCCAGCAACCACATGGTGGCTCACAACCATCTGTAATGGGATCCCATGCCCTCTTCTGGTGTGTCTGAAGACAGCTACAGTGTATTCATATAAATGAAATAAATCTTTAAAAAAAAAAAAAAGCCTCATGGCAACCTAATTTAAACAGTATGGACCTACTGTAGAAGGTAACCTAGGAAAAACAACTGCATAAAACAAGAACTTTAAAAACTTCTTACCTGGGCAACAGCTGCCACCTTACACACATGTGCAGTGCCTTGAGTTTTGAAAACAGATTTATTTCTCACCCTGGTTATTATGGCCAATTATAATCAAATATAATCTTTGTCTTTTATCTGCTAGTGGATGAAATCCAGAGTCTTTTGGCACAAGCTAAGCAAGAGCTATACTGCAAATGCTGTACCTCAGTCCATAATTACCTTTTCTTAGTTGAGTACATGATCCCCTGAAAGGCTCAGTACCTTATCCAAATACAGAGTGAGGTCACAAACCTCTATTTACTTCTGATTTCAGGGCTTATTCTCAGTAAGCAAAAACACTGCAAGTTCTAAAAGAAAGTATAAGGTACCTCAATTTAAGAGGGTCACTCCTGGGACTAGATATTCCAGGGTGGGCTTCCCCTTCTCTGAAGAGGAGGAGGCTGATAGGAGGAGGAACTTGTAAGGGCAGAACTGGGAGGGGAGAAGGGGTATAAAGTGAACGAAAATAAATAAATCGGGGGGGGGGGGGGGATCACTGATCCTTTATCTCGTTAACAATGCTGAGACCCGGGACCTCCAGCTGTGCAGCTAGGAAACTGACTGTGGATATGAGGTACACCTTCTACACATGAGCTAAGGAAGCCAAAGAAGCTGCAGGACCACTAAAAATGTATGAAACATGGTCTAGTAGACTATTACTATTTACTAATAGTAACACTAGCCTTTAAATTTCCATTAACCCATAGGAATCGAGGAATGAGAGGATTCCTACACCTGGACACTGCTATGAAACAGCACCTAAGAGGCCTACAAGGAAGAACCTCAGCACCTGAAGCACCAGGAGGCCACCAAGTTAAGGCACCTCCTAGACCGCCCCCAGACCTTTGGCTCTGGCAAGAGACAAAGGAAAGCTGAACATGAAGATTGTAATAGAATCAACTATTTTTAAGATTTAAAAAAAAAAGATAATTTAATTACCTGGCAGCTGAAAGCAAGCCCTACGGCAATAAGACCTCATGGTTTAAACTGGAAATGACATACGGCGTACTGTTGTTCTGACGGAATTCTGGCTGACCATAAACACTGTATTTTTGTGTAGAATGTTGAACTTGATGAAATGAATTTGAATGATATGAATATTAACTGATTTCAGGATAAAATCTTAGAAATTAGGCTATTAAATTGCTCCTTCCCAGGACTCAGGAAGCAGAGGCAGGCAGATCTCTGATTCAAGGCCAGCCTGGTCTAGGTTGAGTTCCAGGATAGCGAGAGCTACACAAAGAAACCCTATCTTGAGAAAATTATATGTATCTTAATTCTCAAGCCATAAGATATCTATCTTCAAAGTTCTTTCTACATCATTATGGCTTATAAAGCCTCACTGCTTGGCAGTGATGCACCCTGATGTCTCAATGACCCACAAGATCACTTGAACCCAGGAGCTCAAAGACAGCCTAGGCGACACCACAGACTGTCCCGCAAGAGCAACAAAACCTCTCTCCAAAGAAATCAAAGAAGCCAAAGATCAACCCTTTTGAGAAAGATCCCAAAGCTAATAAAGTACTAACTGATCGGAACACCTAAATTTCCAAAGACATTTCCAGGAATTATAGGGTCAATTCTGTGTCACTCATATTTTATACAAATCTTAACCCCACGGTATCAATTAAAGCACAAGCTCATACCTACTGCTGTGTGAAGTTAAGTTACTCCTCATGCACCGCTTATTAACATTTCACTAAAAATACTACACAAAGAGGCTTCTAGAAATCTCTTGGGCTTTCTGACCCACCTCCCAACTCAGCAGTTCCCCCCCCCCCAAGATTAAACCTTCCAAGCTTTCCTTGATACAAGGCGAGCAAAGAATCGATTTCACTGTACCAGATGCATCCTCCCTCCAGTGTGGCACAGGTAACTGTTCCTGTTCTCAGTCTGAGAACATCCGCCTCCTGGGACTCTGTCCCAGACTCCTTGACTATAAGCACTGGAGAAGTTCACACAGTGTCCATTTGCAATACAAACGGCACGCCCATTTGGGTAATGCACTATGTCCCTCCCTTTGTACTGTCCACTGAGATGCTGCTGGCTCTCACTACAGAGGAAGTGGCTGTGAAGCCCGCCGACATGATGGTCATGATTTAAATTATATTGCCCCACGTTCCTGGGGATCCGTTCTCCTCTCTGGGGTGGCACGCTCTCGGAAGAGTTTTCTCGATGTTCCTGATTATACAGAAAGGTATCCTTGTGGGCTCTGGTCACCATGCCAATCACTTCCTCCTTTGCAAAATCGGAAGGAGGAGGAGTGCTTTTGATGTTGTCTTGCTCCAGCTGGGGCTTGGGCCGCAGCTGTTCCTGAGCTGGTAGTGCTGACTGTTCATGCTGCTCTGCTAAGGTATCATTCTGCAGGTGGCCACCGAACTGGGTGTTCATCATGGTCTTCATCGCACTTTGCATTTCAATCAGCATTCTCTGTTTTTCTCGCTTAGGAATCCGGCCAAATCGAACAGCTACGAAGAGAAAGTTAGTTAGCATCTATATCCTAATAAGCTCTGCTTGTACAAAACAATGACACAAAACTAGCTCTGAAAGCTGTGGCTTCTTGTCTACATGTCCTCAGCCTAAGATTTTCTAAACTTCGGTGTTGATTAAGTAAAGGAAATGGGAAAGAAGAGAAAACTTTCCAAAACAAGGCTAAGAAAAAATGTTGTTTTTCCTAAACAAAAAAATCTAAGAAACATGTAAATATAAGAATTCAATATAAAGCATACCAGCACCTTACTAAAGCTGAGCAAACCACACAGCACTCTGGATAATCTCTGTGAGCTCCAGGCCAACCAGGACTACACAGCGAGACCCTACCTCAAAAAAATTTTTAAAAAAAACTCAAGACAGCTGAGAAGACAGCTCAGTAGGTAAAAGTATCTGACCCAAGGTGATAATAATATAGTACATAATAAATATATGTAATTATTTTTATGTGTATCAATGTTTTGCCTGCATGCATGTATGCATATATATACATATACATACATATGTATACACACACATACATGTAATATATATATTATATATATGTTACACATGCTGTGCCACAGATGCCAAAAGAAGCATCAGAGTCCCTTGGTATGGAGTTACAGGCACTTGTGAGCCACCTTGTGAATGCTGGGAACTTAATCTGAATTCTCTGCAAGAGCAGTGTGTGCTTTTAATCACTGAGCCATCTTTCTATGCCAAATAAATCCTGCCCTTCATCCCCAGAAAAAGATAACTTAAAATCATTTAAGAAAAGCCACAAATGGTAGTACACATCTTTGAATCCCAGCACTTGGAAAGCAGAGGCAGGTGAATCTCTAAGTTCGAGGCCAGCCTAGTCTACAAAGTTAGTTGTAGGACAGCCAGGGATATACAGAGAAATCCTGTCTCGAAAAAAAAAATCATTTAGGAAAAAATGTGGGTCAATTTACGAGCAGCAACATAAAGGCAAGCATGCCAACAGCTGCCTCTGAGATGATAGCGCTCATTCCACCATAATGAGTTTAAATCCACAGGAGGTTACAATGTGCCTTCTGAATCTGTACTTACCAACCAAAGAGGCCCTGGTAACTGCTGACAGCTCAGTGACCAACCTCACACTCTGCAAACACTGCACAGGGCACGTACCATCTCGTGACATTCCCACAGACAGACACTTCTTGAAGCGGCACTGCTGGCAGCGGTTCCTGTTCATCCTCATGATGGAACAGTTCTCATTCTTCAGGCACTTCTTGTACTGGATGTTTTGCTGAATGCTCCTCCGAAAGAAACCCTAAAATAAAGGAAGATTTGTCCATGATGTAAAAACAGCCAGATCAAGCTAGTATCTGTGGAGCTAGACTAGTCAAAGAAAGAAAATCCTGACAAAGAAGTTAACTGGATCCTTACTAGCATCAATCAGTAGACACAACACTTAACAAACAAACAAACTCGTCCTTTGGAAGATTCTTTGTGCTGGCCCAAAGTACCTTTTTTTTTTTTTTTGGTTTTTCCGAGACGGGGTTTCTCTGTGTAGCCCTGGCTGTCCTGGAACTCACTCTGTAGACCAGGCTGGCCTCAAACTCAGAAACCCACCTGCCTCTGCCTCCCAAGTGCTGGGATTAAAAGCGTGTGCCACCACCGCCTGGCCCAAAGTACCTTTTTTTATAAGTACTCCTGCTGCTAGACCTCAGCAGCAGCCACAGACTCTACCTTGAAAGCAAGTTCCAAAACTTTTTTTTTTTTTTCTTTTTTTTTTTTGGGGGGGGGGGGGGGGGGTGGTAAGTGAATGGATCTCAATTAGCCCAGGGTAGCCTTGAACTACTGATCCTCGTACCTCTACCTCCCAAGTGCTGGGATGACAAGCATGTGCCACCATATCCAGCTTTCAAAACTTCTGAAACATAAAAAGATGACAGTTGATAGCTGAATTCTATCACTAGAACCTTATGTTAAAGTAGCCAAGCTTGGTCATTTCTGAAACGCTCTCTGCTGACACCAACGAAACGCAGACACACATGCCAGACATCCCTGGCCACATATCAGCAGCACATGTTACAGCACATGCCCACATCCAGGTAATGATCCAGAGATAGGGTCCCCAGGTTGATGACTACATACAACTGTCCTGACTACATAAACCATTAGCAAATGCTCTATGCCAGGTCTTCAGCTACCCTTAGCTCAGGGTTCCCAGGAAAAACAGAAAACTCAAGAAAAACAACTAAAAAAACACTTATAACTGCATATCCCCTTAATATTAGAACTGACTACACAATGCATGTTAATTAAATATTGATCAGGTATAACACATTTGCATTTTACTGCTGTGATACAATACACTTGGTTTAAATTATGCCAGAGCTAAGAAAAATGCCTTTTTAAGAAGGTTCTGAGTGCATGGCGGTGGTGGCATATTCCTTGAATCCCAGCACTCTAGAGGCAGAGGCAGGTGGAGCTCTGTGAGTTCTGCCAGCCTGGTCTACAGAGCGAGTTCCAGGACAACCAGCGCTACCCAAAGAAACCCTGTCTCAAAAACAAATAAACAAAACAAATAAAAAGAGGGTACTGGAGTCTACAAGGTAGATCAAGGGTAAAGTACTTGCCTAACCTGTGTTAAAGGTTGGGTTTCATTCCCAGCACAGCACTGCCCCAAAAGTATGCACTTAGCATGATCTGGTGATACATACCTGTAAAAGCAGTAACTTGGTAAGCTGAGGCAGATTTTGAGTCTAAGCCAGCCTGGACTATGTCACAAAACCCTATCTCAAACAGGTACCACCAAGATATTGATCTACTGATGGAAAGATGGCTCAGTGGTTAAAAGCATAGCTGCTCTTCCAGCACCCACACAGCAGCTCACAACCATTTGTAGCTCTTGTTCTAGTAGATCTGATGCCCTCTTCTAGTCTCCATGGGCACTAGACACTCAAGTGGTGCACAGACATACATCCAGGCAAAACAGGAATACACATAAAAAAAGTAAGATACTTTTTTAAAAAGAGAATATATAATACATCTCATTCAAATTGTTCTTTTACTTTCTAGCTGTAAACTGAGCGTGAATTTAGCTTTAAAATACTTCACATTTTCTTTAAATATATATATACATATATGTACATATTTATATGTACATATACATACACACACACACACATACACACAATTCTTAAAGACAATAGAAAAGAGCTATGTCTATAGAAAAAAAAACCACTTACTAGTCATTAAAAACTCCCAAACTCAACTCATTCAGATCTGTCCTAGAAGAGACTTGCTCTTTCTTATCTTATTCACCTTGCCACATCCTGCCAAACTGGATTTCTACTCTAGCCTACAGTGAGAAAACAGCAAGAACACATGTTGATTTTGTTAACTTTTTAGTAACAAGAAGAAGAGTTGTGTCAGATTTGGGAGATTCCTGGATGTCGGTGAGTAGGCAGGGCCATCTCAAAGAGGCTACCTAAGATTCTGGTTGCAATCACTAGAAATTAACTCTTTCCTGTGTGCTCTATTTAATGATCTGACTCACTTGAGTTCTTCTGTTTATTACGGTTATTTATTTTTGTTTGTTTTGTATTTGAGAGAAGATCAGGCTGGCTTAGCATCAACAATCCTCTTGCCAAAAGCATTATTTCTCAGCACACGACATTGAAATAAACACTTAGCAGTTATTCCCAGTCCACGGTACCTAACAGGATAAAATCTGAGATGGTCTATGTTCCCCAAAGATCATGTTCTAAAAACACTCAATACACAGTGTTGCATGGGTCACAGGTGGTCTGCTTTCTTGAATTGGCTAATGTTAATATGAAAATGAATTTGTTATGGATAGTACGTTAGGAGCCAGGCATGGTGGTGCATGCCTTTAATTCCAGAAGAGACAGGTAGATCTCTGTGAGTTTGAGGCCAGCCTGGTTCTCTACATAGCTACATAGTCTCATGGCTACATAGAAAATCCCTGCCTAAAATAAAACAAAAAAAAGTGAACTGAGCTATTGCTATACACACTCAAGTTCACGCTCTTACCCATGAGCACTATGTCTCCATTCAATGCCTTCCATCTCCAACAGAAAGGCCTCCCAAGATGCAGCCCCTAGTCTCCAAACTTTTGAGGTAAATTAACTTTCAAATTACTCCACCTATGGTATGCTCTGCTTAAGCAAACAGACTAAAACCTAACTCAAATCTTGGTTTATATGCATAGTGCCTATGCCTGTAATCCCAGCCCTTAGCAGGAGGCAAGATCACAAACACTAGGTCATCCTCCACTCCCGTAAAAGCAACCTCCACTGCTATACACAGCAAGTTCTGAGCCAGCCTAAGACTACCTCAGACTCTGTCTCAAAAAAAAAAAAAAAAAAAAAAAAGAACCGCTCCAAATAGGCAGTGTGCCACCCTGTCTGGCTCATACCTGTTTCCTGACCATCAAGGCCTGTACCTGACTGGAGAGTGAATAAGCCAGAAGCTCCATACCC
Source organism: Uromys caudimaculatus (assembly GCA_028551405.1). NCBI lineage: Eukaryota > Metazoa > Chordata > Mammalia > Rodentia > Muridae > Uromys > Uromys caudimaculatus. Next base: position 98,866,552 of record CM052708.1, read on the forward strand.
TGAGTGACTAACCTGAGACAGCAAATTTATTTTGACTAGACTCTTAAAGCTGAAGAGAAACAGCTGACACATACCCCCCCCCACCTTCTAAATAAACTGTGGACACTCACAAACCTAACCTACTTTCTTTACTCACAGAATTAGAAGTGGTGGCGCACGCCTTTAATCCCAGCACTTGGGAGGCAGAGGCAGGCGGATTTCTGAGTTCGAGGCCAGCCTGGTCTACAGAGTGAGTTCCAGGACAGCCAGGGCTACACAGAGAAACCCTGTCTCGAAAAACCAAAAAAAAAGAAAAAGAAAAAAAGAAAAAAAATAAGATTAGTAGTAAGAAAGAAAAGCTTTCATTACCTTACAGCCTTCGCATGCATGAACTCCATAGTGGAATCCTGATGCCACATCCCCACAGACCTTACACAGCAGAACCATGCCACTAAACTCTAGGGCACAAACAGACAGAAAATAAAAAACTGGGAGAATCACTCAAGTGCTTTTTCCAATTGAACATTTTATCTCATTTAATTTGCAAGTGCTTTGAAACAATACACTTATACCTTTGTAGCATGGAAGAAAAAAATTTCTATACTAAATTAACAAAGGAAAGCCAATCTTCCTTTCTCCCCCCCACCCCCCAGAAGGCAAGTGCACCAAACTGCAGCCCCAGCAATTAGCTGGCCTTTTCATTTTTTGACAGTTTTAAGCATCTATGGACATTTTATAAATCTGTAGTTACCTTATACCAAGACATGCAACAAGAACTAAAAAAACAATTCTAGATTAAAAATTAAGAATTCAAGCAGAGAAATTAATCAATAGAAAATGCAGGGGTGGTGGTGGCTGAAGAGATGGCTCAATGATTAAGAGTACTTTCAGTACCAGGCTTTAGCTCCCAGCACCCATGTGGTAGCTAACAATAGCGTGGAACTCAGTCCCACCTAATCAGGGCTTCAGGAACACCTTACACACATGGTGCTCATATATTCTTCCAGGCTTACACACATACACGTAAATTTAAAAAGCATGTAAGTAAGTAAATCTTTTCAAAAAAAGAAAATGTAAATAAGGCTGGAGGTCTAGTTAGTGAGGAGTGCTTGTGTAGTGAGCATAAGGCCTAAGCTCAATCCCAGCAGCATCATAAAGAAAAAAATTAAAGGTACAAAGGTTTTGAGCGGTGCTGCTCAAATCAACAAGAGCTGGGCATACTCCACACCTCCTCTCCCTGCCCTACTAGACCTGCTCCACCCACACTCACTTGGGAAGCTGCCTCACTGGCCATCCTGCTTGGGTTTCCTAATCCCAAATGTTCCCAACTCCAGCTTCATGAAAGTAAACCCTTCCCACAAGCAGCAAACACTACCACTGAGACAAGGCTCAGTACTAAGAGTCCAGCAGAAAGGCCCCTGTGCGTATGTGGTAAAGGGAAGAAGAAACACGGTTGGGCCACTTCCATGGTTTGAACATGCTTGGGCCAGGAAGTGGCACTATTAGGAGGTATGGCCTTGTTGGAGTGGGTGTGTCACTGTGGGTGTAGGCTTTAATATTCTAGTCCTAATTGCCTGGAAGCCAGGATTCTGCTAGCAGCCTTCAGATGAAGATGTAGAACTCTCAGCTCCTCCTATACCATGCCTGCCTGGATGCTGCCATGTTCCCGCCTTGATGATACTGGACTGAACCTCTGAACCTGTAAGCCAGCCCCAATTAAATGTTGTCTTTTATAAGACTTGCCTTGGTCATTGTCTGTTCACAGCAGTAAAACCCTAAGACAGCCACATAGGACCACATAAGAGCCAGCACCTTCTGAAAGCATCACTGATATTTTGCCCCATCACTGACCATGATTACCATAGGGAGAACACAGTAGTGTGGCACCAAGTAACAAGCCTGGGACATGAAGACTATCTGCATTAGTGACAACAATATAAAATACTACCGGACTTACTTGTCATTCCGCTGTGACTCTTGGTCATACCAGGAGCACCGGGTTTGCCTGTTTTCACAGGACAATCTGTGCGGTCGCTCTTCAGAACACCGTCAATGCTAGAGATATCAGTGTTCTTGGGATTGCCGTTGGCATCACAGTTAGAGCTATTTGGAGAAGATGGAACAGATGAGGACGAGGACTGGAAACTGTTCTCAGAACCCTCGCTGTGACAAGAGGCAGGGCTGGAGGCAGAGCTGGAGGAACTGATGTAGGCAATCACACCTCCTAGAAAGCAGGGCAAGTGGACAGATACAAAGTGATGCACATATCTGATTTTTACTCATGTAAATATATTACTTTCCTAGATTGTTAGAAACGCCACTAATTTCAGAAACAAAAAGTGATTGACACTATTTTTGTTTACACCAAAAGATTCTTTAAGTGTCATATAACTCCTTCTACAAAGTTCAAAGTTATGTTATATCCCACTGATTTGACCGTGAGAAAACCTTCAGTAGCTTGCCTGTCATAAGCACACACAGACCTAAGACTTTCCATGTTCTAACTTGAGAACCTCCTGGCTCACACCAGCAAACTGCCACAGACAAAATCTGCACTGGTCCTCAGCCTCCCCGTTATTCCAGAGCTGATTCCCTGGCACTTAGCTGAGACACAGGCTAATTGGGAACAGGGGTTTCATTTGGAACAGCAGACAAAGTATCCCAATCTTGCCGCTCTGACACTCCCTGAAGACAGGTCTCCCCAGGGAGTCCAGGCCCCACCCCCCTCTAGGACCCACCCACCACTGCACTTGTACTTATCTCTGTGCAGACTCACTATGTGTCCTAACACATGCTGAAGAGCAGCAGAAGACATACAACTGTGCAAGAACAACATTAAAGTAGATGCTAACCCTATCTACTAGTGTACCTCTTAGTAGGCCCGAAATACAACAGTAAGTTCACTGAAGTAACCTCCACAACCCCTATGCAAACTGGCCTGGCCTCTGCAAAGCTGTAATCTTCTCAGGATTAGAAACAGTGTTTAAAATCATTCTTAGGGTGTAATTTCAAACTTCTTCCCTTAAAGAGATAAAATGCTACAAGAGTAACACCAAGGCCAAACATATAATTTTCCCAAATAAGTAATTCTTATTTCCCAGACTAAATAAGAAATTGTCCTCTTCTCTGCCAAGGTCCACTGTGCTTCTGCCCCCATCACCAAATACTCACTGGTCTCTCACTGTAAAGCAGAGATAAGAACAAGGGTCACCTTTCTCCAGTACTACACGCACCTACCATCTGCCTGCATCCACCTATTTTTCTGCTAGCCATAAGCATCTGGGCAGTGCTACAATTCCCAGCACACTTTACAGGGATGAAGCCTGCCCCATCACATACTTTTAACATCTACTTCTGCCTTTGTGAAGTCCACATTGACTCACAGATTCCAAGCACTATAAAATATAAGCGGGAAGCCAGGGGGCTCCTGACAAGTCTAGATGATGGTATACATAAGGGGCTGGAGAATTTCAAGTGCAATGGGAGCATTAACTTGAAAATAAAAACTGTAGGAGATAAAGATATGGCTCAGTGGTAGTGCACTTTCCAAGAATGGATGAGACCCCCAGTTCAATCCTCAGTACTAATAAAAAAGAAAAAATGTCCTAAAGATAATAGCTCTTTGGCCAATTTTTGTAAAGATGGGATCTGTGTTTTATCAGCTGTTTAAAAAAAAGTAAGAGGTAGAAAAAGGCTCCACAGGCACAGGCTTGGACCAGACAGAGTTCAGATCCCCAGAACCCAGA
>CM052708.1:98880737-98898196 GCA_028551405.1 Uromys caudimaculatus
CCTCCCCCTTCCCCTCCTCCTTCCCCTCCTCCTTCCCCTCCCCTCTGGTAGTTTCATGGCTTTCACAGATATGTGCTACCTAGGATTCCTTGACATATCACAGCCTTGAACAATAAGACTGCTGTCTGAGCATCCGGGCCTCAGGGCAAGTATTCCACGGTCAGAGCAGAAGCAGAATCACCTTTCCAGAGTAAACCTCTTGGCTGACTTCAAGGAGACCGCAGCCCACCCAGGTAAGAGGGGACACAGACTTCATTCCTTCATGAAAGGAGCTTCAAGCTCACATCCTGAACATAATATAGGAGAGAATATTCCTCAGCTACTGCTGTTCAAACAGCACTGCATTTTGTTGTTTAGGTTTTTTTTAATGTATTTAAAAGATGAGGGATTTTTGTCATTGTTTTGTTTGTTTTGTCTGTTTTGTTTTGTTTTGAGACAGGGTCTCACTGTGTAGCCTTGGCTGGTCTGAACTTAGCTTTGTAGCCAGGGCTGGCCATAAACTCATAGAGATCTGCCTGCCTCTGCCTCCCAAATGCTGGGATTAAAGTGCACCATCACATCCCGCTAACCTATTTATTTTAATGCATTATTTTTCCACTCCAACTGCTGACTCCATTTTGGTGGTTGTTCTTTCTGGTTTGGTTCTTCTTGAGGCAGCGGAAGGGGAAGAGCTTCTGCGGGGTAAGACTTGGTCTAGGAGATATTTAAGGTTGCTGTATAATAATAAAATGTTTTCCTATGAAAGTCACTTTGCTTCAGTAACTAACCTGCCTGTCTGAGTTCCTCAGAAGTCAGAAACTGTTTAGCACCTCATCCTAAAACAGCAGGGGATAAGTCAAAAGATTTCCTGCTGATGCTCCTTCCTCTGGTGAAGCCTCTGGCTAAGCTGGTTAACTGTCTGTGAACCAGAGAGAAAAGAAAGGAAAAGAATTAAGATGCTGTGTACAGTCAAATATGTACAGACACATATACATTCAAACATTCATACACCCACACTCTGGCCAGGCTGGACCGTCTGTCACAATCAACTGCACAAGAACTCATGCATGCTTACACACATACGCATATAACCTACACACAAACATATAGGCAAACAGACATATACATTTGGATGGGTGGATGGGGCAAAGCTCCCCAAGCCAAACCATTCAACCAACCAACTTTATTTCTTTTCTCTGATCTTAGACAAAGAGTTATTTAGAAAATGACCTCAGAGATAAAATGTTACATAAAATGGGAGTCACAGAAGGATGTTGATATTATGTTCAAAGCAGTGTTTCATTCTATATGCTCGTTATAAGTTCAAAGCGACAGTTGTCCATGGCCTTGCCTTATCATAGTGCACACCTGTGACTTTATCCTTGGACCTAAATGTTTTTCCTTGAACACAAAATTGTCCCGTCTATTTCTCTTTTTAGTGTGATTATGAAAGCTCATTGTAATTTCTAATTGTGCAGCCTTTACTTACTATTCTGAGGAGTGGGCACATTCTATTCTTGATTCTAACTTTATTACACCTTTCTAGGAACTAAGACAATCTCTAAGAACTTTCTTCCTAAAATTATTTGAATGAAATTAGGAATTCTATAGAATTATTATCTATTTGTCTATATAGCATCACTACAAGATAGTATATCTTCATAGGTCTGCAGAGATCTGCTCAAAAGGGTAGGTTAATACCTAGTGATTATTATATATGTTTAATAATAACAGGAAAAGCATATTAATAGCAGGAATCTTTCCGAAAATGAATTTCTCCTGGGTCCCTTCTACCAGAGCAAATCTGTTGTAGATTATAATCCAAGACAGACTTATCTCAAGAAGATCACCTGCTAGTTTTTAGTCTCTCCTATGATGGCTCCTAACAAAATAGGAATTTGTCTTATCTGTATTTTAATCAAAATCATGTATGTATTTGCACTGTGTGTTCACAGCGCATGTAGAGGCCATAAAAGGGCACTTGACTCCCTGGAACTGGAGTTATAGATGATTGTGAGCTGCCACATGTGTGCTGGGAACCAACCCAGGCGCTCTCCATGAGGAACAGATGCTCTTATCTAGTGAGCTGTCTCCCCATCCCCCAGCAGAACATTTTAAAGAACTGCACAAAAACAATCCACCTTTACTCAAGGACTACACTGTAAGCATCAAAGCCTTATGAGGCTACATTTGTCCAGGTGAGCATTCTCATCCTCTCTGACAGGCAGCATTTCCCAAGGAGCCATGTAAGGAAGGAAAATGGTACAGAGAAAGAAATGAAATCAGGGAAGGAATGAGGCCCACCCTGAGTGTCCTGTACTCTCCACTCCACACTTCACAGCCTTATGTGTTGAATGACTAGAGTTTAGTATTATGGGGTACCCACCAGAGAAGACTGCTCAGACATGGGTGTCTTAGTGTTCTAGTGCTGTGAAGAGATACATGATCACAGTAATTCTTATAGAGGAATAGGTTTAACTGGGTCTGGCTTATGAATCCAAAGGTGTGATCCATTGTCACCATGGTGAGAAGCATGGCAGCCTGCAGGCAGACTTGGTGCTGGAGAAAGAACTGAGAGTTCCACATCTGGGTCTGCATGCATCAGGAAGAGAGAGACACTGGGCCTGGCTTATATTGAAACTCTATTGAAACTCCAAAGCCTACCCCCAGTGACACACTTCCTCCAACCAGGCCACACCCACTCCAACAAGGTCACGCCTCCTAATTCCTGTCAAGTAGTGCCACTTCCTAATGACTAAGCATTCAAACATATGAGCCAATGGGGGCCATTCCTATTCAAGCCTCCACAAGGGGTTTAGGCCACGAGAGAGTCTTTATTAGCTTGTCAGTGACTCTACTGGAACCCAAGTGTAGCACCAAGCCTTTCTCAGGGTGAGCTTTTAAGCACCCAAATCATATTCTGAATTGACATAGTGAAGAAAAACAGTTAGCCAGAAGCAGAGTGGCAGAAGCCAAAAAAGCAAGGTGAGTACATTTAGAGACTTACCCAGAACTATGGATTTTGATGGTTTAGGTCTTTGTTTTCATCTTGGCAGGTGGTGCTGTCTATGTCCTGAGGTTTACAGCCTGAATGGCACTTCCATCGTGGAGTCAGTTGCGCTAAGGTCTAGGGCTCTGTTATATTCCCCACTGGACTTAGTAAGTCAAATTGTGAACTCAGCCTTCTCTAAAGACATTTATATAATTGACCATAAGATTCAGGGCTCCACTGTTAATCTAGTCAGTATGAGAACTGAAGGCCCAGCTAGGGCTTTTCGTAGAGCCAGGGGAACCAAGAGAAAAAAGACTGATATCAATTATCTGATTGATGTCTTTGCCTTTCTTTCTTTCTTCCTTTCTTTCAGATTTTCTTCCCCCTGATTGATCAGCACAGGAACAGGCTTCTCCCAAAAGCCACACATCAATTTCTCTCATCTCATGAGGAGCAAGTCTAAGCCTCTCCAATTTTGTAGAATCACAAGGGAATATAACTGTTGTTTTAATTCAGAAACATAAACTTGTAATACCTCTAGGTCTTGATGAACCTGTCTTCTAATTGGTTTTATAAAAAAAAAAATTTATCTCCTATGATAAAGGCTGATGTTCTATAGCTATTGAACTGGCTGTGCCTGCTCTGACCAGAAACGGGATGAGGACAAGAACAGCTCTTTTTTCTTCACTGTTTGTAGTCCAAGGTCCATATTAAAATGTATTTTCCCTTCTTTCCCATTATATAGGTACACCTAGGGCAGAATGTGTACTAACATGCATAAAAGGGGTTTCTCAGTTTGGAGAACATCAGAAGAGACACATAGTACATGCCTACCATGTAGTCTCAGGGGTCAAGTAATATTGCTATTGTCCAAATGAATTAGCCAGAAAGGTAGAACAGCGGGCATCAGAATGAGGGGGAGTTCCTAGGTTAAGGTTTTGGATATTAGACAAGTTCCAGCCCCTTGTAAGTCTTCTACGCTTTTTTTTTTTTTTTTTTTTTTTTTTTCTGTCCCCTTCACAGTGGGTTTTGTTAGTCTGTCAGTCTGGTTAGTTTCTATTCCTTTGGAGTATGGGGGCCAGGAGTCTAAGCATAACCAGCAATCCTGGCTGATTTCTGGCTGCGATGATTAACTGAGTGGTGGACTGTGTCAAGAGTAAAAAATAGTGAATCTCTCAGCTTCCTGGACAGCTGGAGGTAGAACTCTGGCCCTGGGCATAACAAAGTGCACTGGAGGATAGAGTTGGTCAGGGTCTTGGCATGGAGATCTTAGGAGCCAAAGGTCTGGGGACACCAAGGGGCAGTTTAAATGTATTCCTAGAATCCTTCCTGTAACATAAAGTTTCATTCCCTGAGTTCTTCCTGTTTCCTAAAGGCCAAATTTGCTTAAGGAATATTTCAAGGATCCTCAGTTTCACAACCACAGTTGTTGCAATGGAAACTCCCTTGTTCCTGGCAAACAGAGACCCAGCCACAGGGCATGCTTGGGACTGTACACTCTGCATTTATATCTCAAGAGATAAACTTCCGTCTTTTTCCTTTCTTCAATACAAGCAGACTTTTAAAGTGGGCACCAGTAGGCAAAGGTCAGGATGGGGTGTGGGTTGCTGGTCCTTAGCCACATCAGCCATGGCCTCCCCTGTATCTGTCTTTCTTAATTCCCAGGTCCAGGCCTGACGGTGGTGGAGGTTGGACCATGACTCTGGAGTTGTACCAAATGTAAGACTCAGGAGGTGGTAAAGGAGCAGGGAATTAGCATTTAGTGTCTTGGGAAAATCTGATCTAGCTGTGTTGTCCACTATCACCTCCCTCTGGGTCTGTGCACTTAAAAGCAAAGATGTGTTGACTCACCTCTGCCAATGTAAGACTGAAAAACACATCTTTCAGGTCCAAGACAGTTGTTTCTCTGGAGGAATCAGACTCACGAAAATCAAAGGTCCCAGGTTTCTTCACAGGCAGGAGGGGTGACTGTCAGGGCTGCAGGAGGACTGTCTCACTAAGCCAGACAATATGGGCTGCAATTTCCATTTTCGTTTCCAAGGTCATTGGGTATTGTTGAATCTGGACAGGGTAGCTGAACTGGTTAGATGAGCAATTATGGAGAACCTGGAACATCTTAGGTTTGCACCCCCTAGGAGCTCCAGGACCACTGCACTCTTCCCTGCTCCAGCGGCTCTGAGACCCCTGGTGTCTCAAGGCCTGGTCTCTGGAGATCTTCCTGGGACCTCCAGAAATGTTGTGTATTATCACCAGAGAAGACTGCTCAGGCATGGGTTTAAGCCAATAAAAAGTCTTTATTATCTGGCTGGCAATTACACTGGATATTTGGAATTCCAGTGCAGCACCAAGCCTTTCTCAGGATGAGTTTTTTTGTTTGGTTGGTTGGTTTTGGCTTTCTGTTCCTTACCTCATATGCTACATCCTGACCTCAGTGTCCCCTCATCCAGTTCTGCCTCTCACCACTCCCTCTCCCAGATCCACTGCTCCTTTGTTTCCCTTAAAAAAATAAAAATAAAGAGCACGCCTCTCAGGGATATTCACCAAACATGGTATAACAAAAAAGACTAGGCACAAGCCCTCATATTAAGACTGGATGAGCTAACCCAGTAGGAGAAAAAGGGTAACAAGCACAGGCAAAAGAGTCTGAGACACCCCCACTCCCACTGTTGGGAGTCCCACCAGAACACCAAGCTACATAAACACAACCATATATGCAGAAGACCTAGCTCAGACAGGCTCCATGGCTGCTGCTTCAGTCTCTGTGAAGCCCTATGAGGCCTGCTTAGTGGATTCTGTGGGCCATGTTCTCCTGGTGTCCTTGGCTCCTCTGCTCCTACAGTACTTCCTCCTCCTCTTCTGGGTGGTTCTCCCTAGTTTTTGGCTCTGGGTCTCTGCATCTGCTCCATCAGTTGCGGGATGACACCTCTCTAATGACAATTGTTCTACACACCAGTCTATGAGTACCGCGGAATATTATTAGGAATTCTTTTTTTTCCCCTAGTCGTGTTTGGTTCAATCATGGGTCTCTGAACTGTCCCACCTCTAGTTCCTGGTCATCCAGGAAGTGTCAGTTGTGTGCTCCCTCTTGTGGTGTGGACCTCAAGTTGGCCCAGTCATTGGTTGGACACTCTCACTGGTTTTGGGCCACCTTTACTCCAGCACATCTTGCATGCAAGACCAATTGTAGGTTGAAAGTTTTGTGGCTGGGTTGGTATCCCCGTCACACTACGGGAAGTGTTGCCTGGTTAGAGAAAATGGCAGGTTAGGCTCTGTGTCCTCTATTACTAGGAGTTTTTTCTGGGGTCAACCCCATAGATTCCTGGGAGTTTCCATTGTACTAGGTTTCCACCTTACCCCTGAAATATCCACAGATTCCAGGAATCTCTTGCAGTCCTCTCTCCATCCCCTTCCCCACTTTCTTCCTGCTCCAGTCCTACCTGCCCCCAGTCCACCCACAGAATCTGTTTTATTTTCCCTTCCCAGGAAGATCTATGCATCCTTCCTTGAGCCCTTCTTGTTATAAGTCTGTGGATGTTAATATGATTACCCTTTACTTAATAGCTAATGGCCACTCATAAGTGAGTATACACCACGTCTGTCTTTCTGGATCTGGGTTACCTAATTCAGAATGATCTTTTTTAGTTCTATCCATTAGCCTGCAAATTTCATGATGTCAGTGTTTTTAACAGCTGAATAGTACATTGTATAAATGTACCACATTTTGTTTATCCATTGTTTAGTTGAGGGACATCCAGGTTGTTTCCTGTTTCTAGCTATTATGAATAAAGCTACTAAGAACATAGCAGAGCAAATGTCCTTGTGGTAGGGCAAAGCATTCTTGGGGTACATACCTAGGAGTGGTAGAGCTGGGTCTTGAGGTAGATTGATTCTCAATTTTCTGAGGAACTACCATATTGATTTCCAGAGTGGCTTTACAAGTTTGCACTCCCACTACCACTGGAGGAGTGTTTCCCTTGCTCCACGGCCTGGCCAGCATAAGCTCTCACTTCTGTTTTTGATCTTAGCCATTTTGACAGCTGTAAGACAGAATTTCAAAGTAGTTTTGATTTGCATTTCCCTGCACGAGAGATCTTGTCATCTTCTGATATTTTCTTCAAATTCTTTCTTCAAAGGCTTGAGGTATTTTTGGTCATACAGCTCTTTCACTATCTTGGTTAGAGTTACCCCAAGATGTTTTATGTTATTTGTGGCTATTGTAAAGGGTAATATTTCTCTGATTTCTTTCTCAGCCTGTTTGTCATTTGTGTATAGGAGGGATACTGATTTTTTTAAAGTTAATCTTGTATCCAGCCACTTCACTAAAGGTGTTTATCAGCTGTAGGAGTTCCCTGGTAGAATTCTGGGGTCACTGAGGTATATTATATCATCTGCAAATAAAGATATGCTGACTTCTTCCTTTTGTATTCTGTTCTCCTTCAGTTGTCTTACTGCTCCAGCTAGAATATTTCAATTACAATATTGAATAGATAGGGAGAGTGAGCAGCCTTATCTTGTTCCTGATTTTAGTGGAATTGCTTTGGGTTTCTCTTCATTTAATTTGATATTGGCTATTAGCTTGCTGTAAATTGCTTTTATTATGTTTAAGTATGTCCCCTTTATTCCTAATCTCTCCAAAACTTTTATCGTGAAGGAATGTTGGGTTTTGTGAAAGGTATTTGTTTGTTTGTTTTGTTTGTTTTTGGCTTTTTGTTTGTTTGTTACATCTAATGAGATGATCTTTTGTTTTTCTTCTTTCAGCTTGTTTATATGGTGGATTACATTTACTGATTTCCATATGTTGAGCCATCTCTGCATCCCTGGGATGAAGCCTACTTGATCATGGTGGATGATCTTCTCGATGTATTCTTGGATTCGGTTTGCGAGAATTTTATTTATTATCTATGTTCATGAGGGAAATGGGTCTGTAATTCTCTTTCTTTGTTGAATCTTTGTGTGGTTTTGGTATCAGGGTGACTTTGGCTTCATAAAATGAATTTAGTAATGTTATTCCTGTTTCTATTTTGTGAGATAATTTCAGGAGTATTGGTGTTATTTCTTCTTTCAGTGATAGAATTCTGTGCTGCTCCTTGCCTCTTTTCTTTTCTTTTCTTTTCTTTTCTTTTCTTTTCTTTTCTTTTCTTTTCTTTTCTTTTCTTTTCTTTTCTTTTCTTTTCTTTGGGGTTGGGAAACTTTTAATGACTGCAGCTATTTCCTTAAGGAGTATAGGTCTATTTAAACTGTTTATCTGATCTTGATTTAACTTTGATAAGTGGTATCTATCAAGAAAATTAACCATTTCTTTTAGATTTTCTAATTTTGTGGACTACAAGATTTTGAAGTGTGTTCTTACAATTCTCTGGTTTTCCTCAGTATCTGTTGTTATGTTCCCCTTTTGTTTCTGATTTTGTTGATTTGGATGTTCTCTCTCTCTCTCTCTCTCTCTCTCTCTCTCTCTCTCTCTCTCTCTGTTAGCTTGGATGAAGGTTTGTCAGTCTTGTTGATTTTCTAAATGAACCAACTCTTTGTTTCATTGATTCTTAGTTTTGGTCTCTTTGTTTCTATTTCATTGATTTCAGCCCTTAGTTTGATTATTTCCTGCTGTCTACTCCTCTTAGGTTATCTTACTTTTTTTTGTCCTAGAGCTTTTGGGTGTGCTAGTATGAGAACTCTCCAATTTCTTTCTTCTTCTTTTTCTAATCCTTTTCCTCCTCCTCCCTCTCTTCCTTCTCCTCTTCCTCCTCCTCCTCCTTTTTTTTCTTCCCCTCACTCCCTTCTGTGTAGCTCTGGCTGTCCTGGAACTTGCTTTGTAGAGCAGGCAAGGACTCAAACTCACAGAGATCCACCAGCCTCTGCCTCTAGAGTGCTGAGATTAAAGGTGTGCACCACCACTGTCCAGCTTCTAAATTCCAATTATGTGGGCACTTAGTGCTATACACTACTTCCATGTGTCCCATAAGTTTCGGTATGTTGTCCATTCATTTTCACTGAATTCTAGAAAGTCTTTAATTCCTTTCTTTATTTCTGCCTTAACTTAGCAGTCATTCAGTAAACAGTTGTTCATTTTCCATGAGTTTGTAGGCTCTAACTTGTTTCTGCTGTTGAAATCCAATTTTAATGTGTGGTGGTCTGACAAGATAGAAGGGGTTATTTCAACTTTATTGTATATTTTGAGACTTGCTTTGTGACTGAATATGTGGTAAATTTTGGAGAATGTTCTGTGAGGTGCTGAGAAGATGTATTCTTTGTGTTTGGGTAAAATGTCCTGTAAATATATGTTAAGCCTATTTGGTTCATAATGTCTCTTACCTCCAACATTTCTCTATTTAGTTTTTGTTTGGATGGTCTGTCCACTGCTGAGAGTTGGGTATTGAAGTCTCCCATTACCAATGTGTAAGGGTCAATGTGTGGCTTAAGCTTTAGTAATATTTCCTTTAAAAACATGGGGGCCCTTGTATTTGTGGCATAGATGTTAAAAATGGAAAGAGCATCTTGGTGGATCTTTCCTTTGATGAGTATGAAGTGTCCCTTCCTGTTTCTTTTGATTAATTTTAGTTTGAAGTCTAATGTTTTAGATATTAGAAAGACTACACCATCTTGTTTCTTAGGATTATTTGCTTTTTCCAACCCTTTACTCTGAGGTAATGTATACCTTTTATGTGAGGTGTCTTTCCTGCATCCATCAGAAGGATGGATCCTGTTTTCACATCCATTCTGTAAGTCTATGCCTTTTTACTGAGGAATTGAGTACATTGTTATTGACAAATATCAATGACTAGTGGCTGTTGATTCCTATTGTTGTTGTTGTTGGTGGTGGTGGTGGTGTGTGTGTGTGCTCACTTTGCTTCCTTTCTTTCAGTTTTGCTGGTGTGAGATTATTTATCTCCTGTGTTTTCATGGGTATAGTTAACTTCCTTTGGTTGGGGTTTTCCTTCTAACACTTATTTGTAGGGCTGGATTTTGGATAGATATTGTTTAAAATTGATTTTATCATGGAATATCTTGTTTCTTCCATCTATGGTGATTGAAAGTTTTGCTGTGTAAGTAGTCCAGCCTGGCATCTGTGGTCTCTTAGAGTCTGCAACACATCTTTCCAGGCCCTTTTGGCCTAGAGTCTCTGTTGAGAAGTTGAGTGTAATTCATAGGTCTTCTTTTATATGTTACTTGGCCCTTTTCCCTTGTAACTTTTTTTTTTTTTTTTCGAGACAGGGTTTCTCTGTGTAGCCCTGGCTGTCCTGGAATTCACTCTGTAGACCAGGCTGGCCTCGAACTCAGAAATTCACCTGCCTCTGCCTCCCGAGTGCTGGGATTAAAGGCGTGCGCCACCACTGCCCGGCTAGTCCTATTATTCTTAAGTTTAGTCTTTTCATACTGTCCCAGATTTCCTAGATGTTTTGTGTCAGGAATTTATTTTAGAGTTAACATTTTTTGACCTATGTATCAATTATCTTCAATGCCTGAAATTCTCTGTTCCATCTCTTATATTCTGTTGGTGATGCTTGCATTTATAGTTCCTGTTCACTTACCTAGATTTTCTTTTCCCAGAATTCCCTCAGTTTGTGGGGTCCTTTTTTTTTTCTTTCTTCTGTTTCCAATTTCAGGTCTTGAACCGTTTTATTCATCTCCTTCAGCTGTTTGTTTGCTTTTTCTTGGTGTTCTCTAAGGTTTTGAATTCATACTCTGTGGAGTTGAGAGTCAGTAAATATTTCAGATAGAAGCCCAATTCTTTGTATTCTAAGACATCCTCTTCTGGATACCTCAGGCACCTATATTCATGTGCATATACAGCCTACACCACACACACACACACACACACACACACACACACACACACACACACACACACACGTAAATCTGGAGAGATAGCTCAGAGCTTAAGAGCTCCTCTTCCAGAAGACCTGGGTTCAATTCCCAGCACCCAGATAGTGCTTTATAACCATCTGTAACTCCAGTTCATGAATATAAGACATCATCTTTTGTTTTTTTTCTGGTACTGCAGGCCTGTAGTACACAGACTTACATGTAGGCAAAACATCCATATACATAAAAATAATAAATATATCTTTTTTTTTTTTTAAAGATTTATTTATTTATTATATGTAAGTACACTGTAGTTGTCTTCAGACACCCCAGCAGAGGGCATCAGCTCTCATTATGGATGGTTGTGAGCCACCATGTGGTTGCTGGGATTTGAACTCAGGACCTTCGGAAGAGAAGTCAGTACTCTTACTCGCTGAGCCATCTCTCCAGCCCAATAAATATATCTTTAAAAATTTAAAAATAAAATGTTTAAAGAATATTGCATAAAAATATGGAAAAATCCCTAATAAAAAAATCACCTGGCTAAGATACTTCATGGGGTGGGGATGTTCACTGTACAATCCAAAATGCATTTCTATCTATGAGGTCTAGGACACACCTTCCTTTCTGTTTTGTTATGAAATAGGCTCTCCCTACATAACTGTGGCTGACCTGGAACTCACTATGTAGACCAGGCTGACCTCAACCTTATGGCTATTCCCTTGGCTCTACCTTCTCAGTACTCAGATTACAGGTATTACAGATTTGTGTTGTCCGGCCACTAAATTTTTGGTAGTGATCTAAAGCAGCAATAGCAAACAAGTACAGACACCATAAAGTCCAAGAGGACAAACAAGGGAAGGAGAAGCCAGGTTCACTGCTGGCTTAGGGACTGGCATGGGAGGAAAACTTGTAGGCTCTTGGAAAGCTATGTGTGTGCAAACTGCATTCTAGAACCAACCCAACAAACTGGGGAATCTTTAAGAGAAGATAGGTGAATTGGATTGGAGGGGTCCTACTGAATAACCTCATTCACCATCCCTTAAGCTATTGTCTATAGATTTAAAAAAAACAAAAAAACAAAAAAACAAAAACCTGTTAGTTCAGTGTGGGAGTATCTCTGGGACAAGCTGGAAACCTGGGAAGGGGGAGGCTCCTGGGTGGATGGGGAGGCTTCTGAAAGAATATGGGGGTGACCCTAGCTGAAAATCCTAGTAGTGGGAGATATAGAGGCTGAAGTGGGCACCTCCTGTAGCCAGGCAGGACTTCTAATGGAGGGAGGGGGACACTGATCCACCCACAAAACCTTCGACCCAAAATGTGTTCTTCTACAAGATGTACAGGGATAAAGATGGAGCAAAGATGGAGGGAATGGCCAACCAATGACTGCCCCAACTTGAGGCCTACCCCATGGGAAAGAGTCAGCCCCTGACACTATTAATGATAGTCTTCTATGTTTGCAGACCGGAACTTAGCATACTGTCATCTGAGAGGCTTCATCCAGCAGCTGATGGAAACAGATGCAGAGTTAGGCAGAATTCAGGGAGTCTGGTGGAAGAGTGGGGGGAGCTTGAGGGGTCAAAGGTACCACAAGAAGACTCTACAGAGTTAATCTGGGTCCATGGGGCTCATGGACACTGAACCACCAAAGAGCATGCTTGGCCTGGACCGAGGCCCCTCACACATATGTAGCAGGTGTGCATGTTGGTTTTCATGTGGGTCCCCTAACAACTGGAACAGGTCTGTCTCTGACTCACATCTGTTGCTTGCCTTTGGATCCCTCTCCCATAGCCAGGCTGCCTACTCTAGCCTCAGTGGGCGAGGATTCCCTTAGTTCTGATGTGACTTAATGTGCCAGGGAGGGTTGGTACCTGTGTGTGTGGGGGGGTCCTTTTCTCTGTGGAAAAGGGGAAAGGGAGTGGGGGAAGGAGAGTGAGAGAGTGGAACTGGGAAGAGAGGAGGGAGGTGTGTTTTGATCAGGATATAAGTGAATAATTACTGAAAAAAAAAACCTGTTAGTTAGCAAGTCTTCTAATATAATCTAAAAGAATTTTATTTTTACAAGACAGCAAGAATGGAAGTATTGGGCCAGCAAGGTGGTGCAGTGGGTAAAGGGTTCAGCTTGCCATCAAGGCTGACCACTTGACTTTGGTCCCCAGGACCCATATGGTGGAAGGAGAGAACAGACTTCTGCAAGTCTTCTTCTGAGCTTCTTGCAACACACGATGCACCCTTCCCCCAGTAAATATTTTTTTTTTTAAAATTAAAAAGATAAGAGAATGGATGCTTTCACTGAAGGAGAAAAACCACTCTGAAGGTTTTATTTTTCTCAGGAAGATAGGCAAGTTATGAATAATCGCCACTGTGATTAACACTAATTCTTGCAATATTGTTCCTAGTAGGTCAACCAGATCCTTTTATTTTGCTCTATAAATTGAGCTGAAACTGTTCCTGCTGACCCAGGAGTGCTGGCTGCCTGCCTAGACGTGTCACCCCTGGAAATGCTCAATGTATGAGCCATGCAAAGGGCTGAACTCAGCACACATAAAAGTTTAAGCTGGAACTTAAGACATTTGCAGTAAAAACAAAACAGCCAAGGGAGCTACAGTAGGCTGACATCACTCAAGAACCAGGCAATGCTTTTAATTGGCCAAAGACCCAGTGTCAGAGGACACACCGCATTCTGACAGCTGCGTACACTGCCATTGGTCCTCACCACCACAGAATTTCAGGATGCTGTCTGCTTCATGTCGGGCTTCAGTTTATTCGAGGGGTGTGTTTTAGGGTGAGGAAAATGAGACACTCTAGTTTTCTGTGTGAGAAAATAATATGCATACAGATATAGATGTTTCTATGTACAGATAAGGAAAGGGTTCACAGTATTATTAGTTTTGGGGTACACAGTTATTCATTGGGGGTAGCTACTGTGTATGTATTAAGATGTTTGCAACTTTTTCGTATTGTTATTAAGCAGGATCTCATTATATAGCCAGACTGGCCTGGAACTTGGGATCCCCCTGCCTCAGCCTCCTGAGTTGTTATGATTACAGGGGGGGTACCACTGGGCCAGAAGCATTTCAGGGTGTTTAGCAGTACCCACCAGCTTCTACTCATTGGACTTTAGGAGCAAAACCTCCATCCAGTGTGACAGACAAAAATATCTGCAAATATTGCCAAATGTCCCTGAGTGGCAGTCCCTTTATCAGCATGGAGATCTACAGGCTTGCAGGTGGGTCCGTTTGTTGGAGTGTGTGGAGAGAGACGAAATGGTAGATGTAGAGGTCAGCAGAACAATATAGAACTCGATTTTCATTTATTTGTCAATAAATTACCACACACTGTGGCTTAACAAACTACAGATTTAAGAGATCACTGTAGTTGTAGACTGGGGGTCCAAGGCACGTCTTGTTGGACTAGGATCCAGATGTAAGCAGGACTGTTTCCTGTGGGCACCTGGGGAACGCCTCTGTATGTGATCCTGTGGTCCCTGGCTGTCTGCAGAACTGATACTGCTGGGCTGAGTCCTCGTCACAATGCTAGCACTCTGGCTTTCAGCTCTCCTGCCTGCTCTCTACTTACATGTCAAAGTCAGATGACCGAAATCTTTTTATCCTGTTTGTTTTGTAACCAAACATGTTCACAGGTTTCCAGTCCTTGACTTATGGACAAAAGTCAAGGGGACCATTATTGCCTTAACAACTTGTCTATTGCTGTGAAGAGACACCATGACCAGGCAACTTATAGAAGTCATTTAATTTGAGGAGCTTGATTAGTTCAGAGGTTGAGTACATGACCATCGGAGTGGGTAGCATGGTGACAGACAGACAGGAGGGCATGGTTCTGGAGCAATATAGCCTCTATAGCAAGACTCTGCCTGAGCTAAAAATACAGAAAGCATTAACAAGTTAGAGAACTATTATATTGAAAAATGGGAAGAATATTGAAATTTCATCATATTAATGGTGGGTGTGTTACCTGTGATGAGTTGATGCAATAGATTTGTCCTACAGATTTGAACTGAGGATCAAGAAATACAGAACTTAAATGAGGATGATCTTTTCTAAATGTTTTAGTTATTTAACTGCTGAGCCATTTCTCTACCCCCAAAGATTACTTTTTGAATTTTCCTTTCTGGTAAGTGAAATGCCCTCTAGCTTAGTTAATGATTAACCTCTGGACCTAAGCAGTATGCTTATTCCATCACAGAACTTTAGTGATTAGATAATGCATACTTTCCTTACTCACCAGTTGGTCCTAAACCAGCACTACTCAATAATGTAGCTTCTTTATAGAACAAGGAGAGTTGCAAGCAAATTAGTTGAGGTGTTTATAACATGCCAATTAAATCATTAATTAATTTTGAAGGGATAAGGTGCTCTTTTCTGCTATCTGAAACTATGTATGGCAGGTACATCTTCAAAAGCAGACAGGTTTACTCTGTGTAGTCCTGGCTGTCCTGGAGCTTGCTCTGTAGACCAGGCAGGTTGACTTCAAACTCAAGAGATCCACCTGCTTCTACCTTCTGAGTGCTGAGATTAGGGGCATGCACCACCACACCCAGTAGCATCAGCATGCTTTGAGGGCTTTATGAAGCCTAAAACACAGACCCAATTTGCTGCTGTGGGTTTTTCTGGGGGGATGGAAGAATATAGAGCAAGAGTATTGCTATATAGTCCAGGCTGGGCTGGAATCCATAGCAATCTTGGTTCAGCCTCTCAACTGCTGGCATTATAGATGCACACCTGGGCCAGTTTAAGAGGATTTTTTTTTTTTTTTTGGTTTTTTGAGACAGGGTTTCTCTGTGTAGCCCTGGCTGTCCTGGAACTCACTCTGTAGACCAGGCTGGCCTCAAACTCAGAAATCCGCCTGCCTCTGCCTCCCAAGTGCTGGGATTAAAGGCGTGCACCACCACTGCCTGGTGTAAGAGGAATTTTTAAAGGAAGCAGTGTTTCCTACTAACCCTCTATTTGTAGCATACTTCTATGTAGAAATTGTACACTTGTCAGAGTTCACTGTGGACCAATAATTAAAATCTTCTAACTGGCCAGCCTTCCTAACACTGGACTAACAAGCTTCTAAAAATAAGCAAAGGACTTAATATGTATATCCTACCATTTGAATAAGAATAAACAATAACATAATACATTTTAATATCTCCTGAACCAGAAATAGATACTGAACTGCTAATTTGAGGCTAGTTTGGGATCAATAGGAAGGCAGTCTCAGCGGCAAAGTATTTCTATAGCTGGTAGTGTTTGCCCAAGGTACTAGATTCCATCCCTAGGATCATGTAAGCATGGTAAGGTAGCAGATGTGATGAGTTTCCATACTCAGAAGGTGGAATCTCAGTTTAAGGTCTGTTGCTATCTTAAAATCTAAATAAAATTGATTACACCAACTGCCTTCAAGACAATAATCTGGGAGGCATATTCCTTTCTGAGAATAAAGGTTTGTACCCAATAAAGGCACTTTTAACATAAAAGATAACATAAGGTCCATTTGTTTAACAGACATTTATTATTTTAGGTGAACCTCTATACAGTGACTTCTTTTGCTGAATAGAAAAGAATTTTAGGTCTCAAGACTTTGAGTCTAATATTTTCTGTAAATCAAGTCCTTTTAAAACCTCTAAAGAAAAATCAGTTTAATAAAATAAACGCGATTAAATTTTGATACCAAGCCAGCTGTTCAAAACAGCAAACCCAGATTATGTGACAGGGACAATACTATTTCTTCCACACTCAGCATCACTGTGGGAAACTACTCCAAGGCATGTGTGGCCTTAGTGAAATGGGAAGAACATCCAGGCAGTTAGCAGCAACCACCTCTGGGTAGACTGTAAACAATGAAATCACTCCACCAACAGACTTATCTTATTACCCATGAACTGACTGGAAGCCCCCCACCCCCATACACTTTTGGTTTTTCTCTATTGTGGACTGGAATAGAGAAAATGTCTCTTATATTGTAGGCAGTCCTGGAACTCGAGATCCACCTGCCTCTGCACACACTAGCTGCTAGAAAAGCTTAATGTTTGCAAGCTTGATCACAACTTACTATGACTGCTTAGTAACCACATGGTTACTAGTTTACAATTCCTAATCTGTCCTAAATAAGCCCTACTCCATCCAATGTTCAATTTTCACCATCTTCAAAATCCACAAGTGTCAAACTCATACCCTAGATCCAACAGAATGTGAAACCTCTTCCAACAAATTTACCTGGTCTTCTGAAAATAGAACACTGGATTCAACTTTCAAAATGTAGGTTAAAGTTGATCTCACTTTTCTATGCATATTCACAAAACAGGTCTGAAACCCTACACATTTCTAAGCAAAATCCAATTTGTACTCATCAAACTCCCAAACAAGCAGTCACTTCAGTGAAGCCATCATAAAGCTGTAGGTGCTATCTCATGCACCAACACATCTAGGGCTAGTTTCAGGACTCCCTTTAATGGGCTCTTACACACAGGACACCACTTGGCACACAACACTTCACTTAATCCCCTAAGCAGATAATGTACAGTACAACAGAAACAAAAGGTACACCATCACCGGCAGTTCTCAATTACTGCACTTTTAACTTCTACACTTTCACAAAGCACTCATGACAATCTGTAGACTACTTTTAACAGACAAATAACACCTTTAAACAGAAATGACTGTCCTAAATTGTTTATTGGATATGA
>CM052708.1:98898296-98966829 GCA_028551405.1 Uromys caudimaculatus
AAAATGGGGGGGATGAGACCAGTCAGTTTCCTGTACTACTTATAGCAGTAAATTAGATAAAAATCCTTCCAACTCTGGGTCACCAGATAAGACTGAAGCAGGCCAACTCCCCACACATCTTAAGAATTAAAGACTAGCTTAAATGACAGACATGTAGACAGAAACACAGTCCTTAATCTCCCTAACACCAGGCATGAAATTGAGTGCTGTCCCAGTCCCCTTCAGTAATAGGGATCAAGCCCAATTCAAGGGACAACAAAAAGTCCTAGCGCGTGCAAAGGGACATCCTAGAAAAGAACAGAGTTCAGCAACCTAAAAGAGTAACTGATCACTGAATGTTAGCAATGTAAGTAAAAGAAAACTGCCTTCCAAAAACATAGGTTCTGTAGAACCCAAAACCAAACCCCTTTCAGTCATATTTAAGCACCAGAACAGTAACAAAGAATGAGTTTTGATAGTGATTGCTTTTTGCTACGATTAAGTACAAAACACCTCCAGCCCCACCTTATACCAAGTGAAACTCCACTGTTCCCCCATTTCTTCTTAGCCCACCATCTCTAATGGGTTGTCAAGACAACTGATAATCCAAACCACTCACCTCAGCAACAGACTGAAGGCTTCGGGCAAATTTCAGCTGGTTAACACCATGGTGGACAGGCTTGCCGTAAGTCGCACCCTTAGGAACCGGGCGTTTTCGGCCACCTCGGCGGACACGAATCCTGTAAATGACATAACCTACGCAAACAAACAAGAAACCCAACCACCAATGTGTTAGACTCAATTAAGACTTTGCAATGCTTCCCTTTAATTACAAAGGTAGATGGACTGTGTAGACTAAGGTATATCTGTAACCTTTAGTACAGCTAAACTAACCAGGGTTTTTTTGGGAGGGGTTGGGCACTTTCAAACTTCGGCTCGCCAGCTTTTCTGGGATAGTGTGGGATAGATCACCCACATCGTGAGCTCACGAACCTTGCTTAGCCTTGTATCCCAGTCTTCGAGCTTTATCGGGCCGGGTGGGGCGAGGAGCCCTGTGCAGCGCAGAGAGCTGACGGTATTGCCAGCAGCGGACCCTCAGAAGGAAGCGCATCACGTCGGACTGCTTCTTCCTCCATAGCTCCTGGATGTATTTGTATGCACCCATCTTGGCTCACCTTTGAGGAATAAGCAAATCGAAAGAGCGATCGCTGTCAACGACAGTGACTACAGCCAGTCCACCCGTCCTGGCGGCCCACCGTCCACCGGGAATGACAAGGTCTGTGCCCAGGCAGCAGGGCGCAGGGCTGGCTAGGTGGGGCTGACTACCACAGGCTCGGGGAGGCCGCCAGGATTGGCGGCAGGGTTTAACCACCACCACAAGTAAGACCGGGAGAGCTTCGTCCCACCCGGGCGGCCTGATGAGAGGCAGGCCGCGGCCAGGCTTCTATCCCACGCCTCCTTCAGTCCCGGGCCCAGCTCGGACTGTGCCGCCATCGCGGCTCTCAAGCCTCCCGGATGGCAGCATGTCCGCACCCTCTCCACCCCGTATCCTGACTAGACGCTCGTGCGAGGCAGAAGCTCTGAGGCCGCAGGGTCGCCGGGGCCGGATGGCTGAAGACTAGCGCGATTCGCGACGGATAGAAACGCAAATACCGCCCAGCCTGCCTACCTGATGGCTGCCGCTAGAGGAAAGGAAGAAGCCTTTCTCCCACAATCCCTTTTGTGGCCCCTCCCCCACCTCGGCGACTCTTCTTCCGGTGGGGCGGTGTGGCTGCACAGCGCCTCTTGGGGCATGTAGTCCGGGCATCTAACCTGGTGGGCGGAGTCAGGCTGGGACAGCCCGCCGCTTCCGGATGCTCTCCCCTAGCTCTCAGCAGTGCTTCTGAGCCACGAAGTCTGCGGAGGGTGAGTGGCGGTGAGATCGCGTGCGTCAAGGGCGCGGGGCCTGAGGAAGCTGGTCGAAGAGCCGCTCCAGAGGAGCGTTTTCGGACCGCAGTGACTGCCGTGCCACTGTCTCACTGCCCCGCAGTGTCAGGTTGGTGTCTCCGCCGGCGCCTCGTTCCGTGGTCTCCGGGCACAGTGGCCGCAGGACGACCGTGGCGTAGGCGAAGTGGCTGAACGCGTGGACCTCGAGCGTGTCCTTGAGGCCCGCCGGGGACTTCGAGAACCAGGCTAGCGGGTGCACTGTGGCGCCCGTCCCCCTCCCGCTTTTCCCGTGGTGGATGGGAGCACCGAGGTGCTAATGTCAGAGCCCAGGGGGCTTATTTTATAGCCATTTTTAGGATAGCAAATTGTTCATTTGCCAAGACCTGTTTCCAGGAAGAAATGCCCAGATTGCTGGCATTCTGCACTATGTTCTTTATTAAGAAATAATGGTTTATTGGAATTTTTGTAGCTCCAGAATTTTCTTTTTTCATACAGTCGTGCGGTTTTAATAAAGTCTACGTTTGTTTGTTGCCAAGGTTTGGGAATCATGTTTACCTTTAACATCAATCTGTGGTTCTGCTCATCTTTTAGAATAAATGACAGCTTTAGCAGGTGAGAGTCCTCACCTGTCCTATTTAAAAATTCAACATATATGTCGCTTAATATGTGCGGAGCTCAGTCTGAGCTGTTGGTGATGCAGAGCAAACGACGCACACGTTCTAGCCTTGGGAGCAAGCGTTAACACTGAGCTATGTATTGCGTTTGATGCCAAGTGTAAAGGACACACATTGAGGGAGTGGAGGAGTATTGTTCGGTGACAGTTGTCCCAGCGTCCTGGCGGGAGGGAGGATGGTGCCAGTGGAGCCTGGAAGGGGGAGGGGAGAGGATTAACTGACTCACTCTTTTCTCTTTTAAGTACATCTGGTGGAGCTTTGCAAGTTAGGATGGAGTGCAGGATACAATTTCTCTTTTAGGACAGTCTTAAAATGTTTTAAGGTAAGCTGAGCAGTGGTGGCGCATGCCTTTAATCCCAGCACTTGGGAGGCAGAGACAGGCGGATTTCTGAGTTCGAGGCCAGCCTGGTCTACAGAGTGAGTTCCAGGACAGCCAGGGGGACACAGAGAAACCCTGTCTCGAAAAACCAAAAAAAAAAAAAAAAAAAAGTTTTAAGGTTTATTTTTAGTTTGTGTGTTTACTTGGATGGATGTGCACCACCTGTGTACCTGGGGCCCACTGAGGTGGGTGGAAATGGGTGAAAACGTCCATGTAGGTGCTGGGAACTGAGCCCTGGGTTCTGCTCTAACTGCGCAGCCTCTCTCCAGTCCCCAGGATCAGTTTTCTTGAGAACATAACAATTACAAGAGTAAATTACAAGTCTGTGAGTGTAGTTCCGTGGTAGTGTGCTTTAGAGTTTCATCGATGTGAAGAGACACCACGACCAGGGCAACTTTTATAAAGGAAGACATTTAATTTGGGGCTGGCTTACAGTTTCAGAGGTTTAGTCCGTTATTATCATAGCAGGAAACATGGCAGTGTGCAGGCAGAGAGCTCTACATCTGCAGGCAGCAGAGAGAGAGGGGCCTCACTGGGCATAGCTTGAGCATGGTAGATCTCAAAGCTCACCCCTGCTGCGCGGGGACACAGGTCCTCCAACAAGGCCACGCCTCCTAATAGTAGCACTCCCTTTGGGTAAAGGACCGAACACATGAGTCAGTTAGGGCCATACCTAGTCAACCACCACAATGTGCTTAGCATTTAGGAATCAGAACCAAACCTCAAGGTTTTAAGTTGGGGGTGGCTGAGATGAAGGGCTAAGAAAGAGTAGCAGGACTGAAGGGAACTCTGGCCAGCTTGAGTGTGTGGAGCATGGCAACCGAAGAAGGCCTGGCCCTTCTTCTCATGCTCTCTACCTTTCTAAAAGCCACTGCATTGTTTCTAAAGCTAACGGCCAACGTCCATTCCCTTATTTGGCTCTGCTTCTGAGGCCAACTATCAAGGTCCAGCTGTCAAAGTATTGAAGTCAAAAGCCCGCTTTGGCTCACCTCATTAGCGTGCCCAATTAAAACTAAACACCTCATAGTAATACTGGATTACCCTTGTGCCTTCATAAACCACCATTTGCCTATGAGGTACCCCACCTCCTTTCCGAGGCAGTCGTTTGCCCCTTCAGGACAAACACCCATCCTGCCTCTCCCTTGTTCCTCTATCTCCTGCCTTTGTCTCTTATTCCCAGCCCCCTGTCCCTCTGGGGCAAATAAATGCCCTTTGTGTTAGAACTTGGTCTTGGGGGTCCAGAGTCAATACTTTCCCTTTCAAGGACCAACAGACAAAAACAACAAGCAGTGTTCTGGAATCAAACCCAAGGAGCCAGGAAACCACTGAATGATTCTGAGAATGAAAGATTTTAAAATTCTAATTAGATGGTTTGAGGCTAAAAGGAAAGAGAAAAATGGAATAGAGAGACTAGTGATGTTATGTTAGCTTCCCCAACAGTAATTACATATTTTTATATGTGCATTGATGTTTTTGCCTGCATGCATGTCTGAGGGTGCCAGATCCTCTGGAAGTTACAGACACTGTGGGTCCTCTGGAAGAGTAGCTAGTGCTCTAACCACTGAGCTATCTAGCAATTACATTTTAAAATTTATTTTTCAGAGATAAAATTTTCTTTCTCTTTAATTTCTGCTATTTAGCTTTAACTATCCTGGAAACTTCATGTGTAGACTAGGCTAGCCTCAAACTATGCTGTGATGGCCATTCCCAGTTATCAACTTGACTATGTCTGGAATGAACTACAATCCAGAAATGGAGGACATAGCTGTGATTCAGATCTTGAAGCTGGAAGACACAGGCTTTTGATCCAGATCTTGACATGGAATGACATAGACTTTTGATCTGGATCTTGAGGCAGAGTGGCCATGAAAAGCTTAGGCTCAGGCAAGGTGGTATACACCTTTAATTCCAGGAGACCAAGGCAAGCAGATCTCTGAGTTCAAGGTCAGCCTGGGAAGGAGCAAGTTCCAAATAAAGAACAGTTTAGGTCCATGTGTGGTGGTACACACCTTTAATCTGGGCCACACCTGCTAGAGGCCTTCTAAGGACAGTGGAAGAAGGAAGCCTTATTCTTTTTCACCGGCTTGCACTTACTTACCAGCACATCTGTTGGCATCTACTTCTTCATGATTCCAGCATCTACAGAAGACTAGCTGAAACACCCACCCTCATGGGCCTGAGCAACGGCTAGATTCTTGGACTTCCCATTCACAGCTGCCCATGGTTGGGTTAGTTGACTGCAGATTTTAAGTCATTCCTATAATTTCCCTTAATACATAGAGATATTCTATAAGTTCTGATTCTAGAGAACACTGACTAATATACATGCAAAACTTTTTTAAGTTCTTGAAAGTTTCCAGGGTTAATTTGGGAGCATCTTTGGAAGACCATTTCTATGAAAGTAGAGGTGGGGAACTGGAAAGATGGCTCACTGGTTTAGAGCACTAGCTAGTCTTCCAGAGGTACTGGTTCCAGTTTCACAACTCTCTGTAACTCCAGTCCCAGGGGGAACTGGGGGCATCAGTATAGGTGCTGGGAATTGAACTCAGGTCCTTTGCAAGAGCAGCTAGTGCTCTTAACCATGGAGCTATTTCTGTGTTTTTACCTCCCAAGTGCTGGAATTAAATGCCTGTTTCCATTTGACTATGTGTACATGTGTGTGCGTGCACATGTATGAGTGTTTTGCCTGTATGTCTGTCTGTGTGAGGGTGTTGGAAACCCTGGAACAGTTGTGACCTACTACAACTGGGAGGACCCTGGGAGTTGAACCTGGGTCCTCTGGAAGAGCAGCTGGTATTCTTAACCCCTGAGCCATCTCTCCAGCCCCACCATTTGACACTCTACCACACACAGGGTTTCTCTGTGTGTCAGCCCTGGCTGTCCAGGCTGGCCTCAAATTTACAGATCTTCTTGCCTCTGCCCTTTGAGTGCTGGGATTAAAGACATTTTAATATTTTTGTTGTCTTTAATGAACCTTTTTTCTTTTTACCTTAGCTGTTGATATCTTGTCTTCTAGAAAAACAAAAGCTTTGAGGAAAATGTCACCTAACTCATGGTAATCCTCCTGCCTCAGAACTTTTCTATTCTAGGGTGATGTATTGTAGGAAGGAGCAAGCCATGCCTAGAGATGAACATCCAAGCTAGTCTGTAACCACTGCATGGAGCTGAGGCAGATCCTCCTGAGTACTGGGTTACACACACCTCCATCTGGGTGGTTTTATAGTCTATCCAGATGATCTCTGTGGCAATGATCTCTCTAAGGGAGCAAATAGCTTGGGGAGCAGAGTGTTGGAAGATGGCCTTATTCTGTATCTGGAGTTGCCCCTGTATGATTGGTTCAACTTAACCTTTAAGGGGAAGGACTTATTTTAAAGCCCCCATTCTCTCCACAGTGCTGTCCTAGGAGAAGATGGGAAAGGGCTGCAAGGTTGTCGTTTGTGGGTTGCTGTCTGTTGGGAAAACTGCAATTTTGGAGCAACTCCTTTATGGGAACCACACTATTGGTAAGATTATCTTTCTTAGCTTCTTCGATTCTGAAACTGGTAGAAGGTGCTCGTTGCTCTGCTAACTGGTGTAAAGGAGTAAGTAGGAGAAGGAAATTGGGTTGACGTTCAGCAGAGCTTGCTACATGTGCTATACATATCAGAAACAAATGTACAGAGATATGAGTCATGAAATGGGGTCCTGTGCACCTGCATCAAACGGGGGTCTAGAAATCAGGGTCTCTGAGGTAGCAACATCAAGTGACTATTCTTCAGGCATAGCATGCTGCTGCTGCTGGTTAGGCTTAAAAAAGGAAGAAATGGCTGTTTGCTACAGTATGACCTAATCTGTAAATTGGGATTATCTCATTCATTTATTCGTTCAATGAGTGAGCTATTTCATCTTCTCTGTATCACACTACACGTGATGGTGCTTTGCTGAGCTCAGAGGTGAAGATGGTATTTCTGCCTTTAATGAGGTCCTGATTTTGGTAAAGAAGATACATGGGTTAAAATGAACTGAAGTTTATAGAGATTAGTAAATACAGATCTTCAGAGCATTTCTTTCTGGCAGGTGCCATTTTATCTTTTACTAACCATTTTGGTGACCTTTCTTTCTATAGACCAAGCTGACCTGGAACTCAGAGATTGCCTGCCTCTGCTTCCTGAGTGCTGGAAATGAAGGCGTTTGCCACCTCCACCACTGACACCACCTGGCTAAGAAATAATTTTTTAAAGTTAAAGAAGGTTATTGTATGTTTGGATGGGGAGGGGATATGCATAAAGATTAAAGGGTAGGGGCTGGAGAGATGGCTCAGCAATTAAGAGCACTGACTACTCTTCCAGAGGTCCTGAGTTCAATTCCCAGCAACCACATGATGGCTCAAAACACCACCAAGCTTGAGAGCCATCTTGATGGTCCAAAAAATATTTTTAGAAAAACAAGATGCTTTTGGATGAGTAACTACTTTTCATTTTGAAGAAATTAGTAGATATGTGGTCATTACATGTGGTGCAGGGGAAACCGAGAAAGCCAGCCTCAGAAGCACGGGGAGCTAGGGAATAACTGACACTGGTTTGTTTTTTGAAATACCATCTCACTCTGTAGTCTTGGCTGGCCTGGAGTTTATAGAGTTCTGCCTGCCTCTGCCTCTGAGTGCTGGGATTAAAGATGGCCACCATGCCCAGCTGACCCTGGTTCCTTTTTAATGCAGGGATGGAAGACTGTGAAACACTGGAAGACGTGTACATGGCGTCTGTAGAGACAGACCGTGGGGTGAAGGAGCACCTGCACTTGTACGACACCCGCGGCCTGCAGGAAGGCGTGGAGCTGCCAAAGCATTATTTCTCGTTTGCTGATGGCTTTGTTCTTGTGTACAGTGTGAATAACCTCGAGTCCTTTCAAAGAGTAGAGCTTCTGAAGAAAGAGATCGATAAGTTCAAAGACAAAAAGGAGGTAAGTGGCTGTTTAGATGCCGGGTGTGAAGTCTGACGCTGTTAAGAGAGGTGTGTGCATTCTGTGTAGCTTACACATTTAAAGCCGTTCAGTTATACTGGCAGCATCTGCAAACAGTGTGCATGACTGGCCGGGCCCATGGAGCAAAGTGCTCACTTTCTGTCTCTTGCTGGGTTTTACTCTGTACAAGGTGTGTGCTCTCCTAGCTCCCTAGCTCTGGCACTGCATAGCTCAGTTGTGTGGCGATCATCTCTCTCCTCTTCAACCTCAAAAAACACACAGCAGGTTAGTAAGTCAGCACCAGCTCCTCCGTTTGCCACTTTCCTGCTGCTTGGAATTCACTAACCTCAGATCTTCTCTACATGTCACCTCAGCTGTCATCAACCTCAGAGCAATACAGCACCCTGCTAATAGTCTGCTAGATGACTTAGCCCAGATTATTTCTTTCCTTCCTTCCTTCCTTCCTTCCTTCCTTCCTTCCTTCCTTCCTTCCTTCCTCCCCCCCCCCCCTTCTTTCTTTGAGACAGAATTTTTCTGGCTGCCCTGGAACTTGCTTTGTAGACCAGGCTGGCCTCAAACTCAAAGATCTGCCTGCCTCTGCCTCCCAAGTACTAGGATTAAAGGTGTATACCACCTTGCCTGGCTGATTGGCCATCTTTTAAAAACCATGATAAAGACTTATTTTATTTTTAAGTATGTATGTGTGGGGAGGTGGGAGGAATTATATGCACAAGTGCAGGTGCCTGTAGAGGCCAGAAGAGAGCCCTGTTGTCATATTTCTGTCACAACTGAGGGTCCCCCCACCAGCCAAGTACTAGGGCTTCATACTTGCTAGATAAGTTCTCTACTTCCCCAACTTACCCAGGCTGGCCTTGAACTTGCAATCCTCCTGTCTTTACTCCAGAGCAGCTGAGTTTACTGCTTTCTCTTCCTCAGTAATCACTGAAGTAAAGCAGTTTGCTAAATGGAAGAGCAATAATTCTCCAGTTTGGGTGCCAATGGTTAGCGACGGTTACCATTGTGGTCTTTTCGTCGTTTTTGTCCAGGTGGCCATCGTTGTGCTAGGAAACAAGCTGGACCTTTCTGAGCAGAGGCAAGTGGATGCTGACGTGGCACAACAGTGGGCGAGAAGTGAGAAAGTGAAGCTGTGGGAGGTGACAGTGACAGACCGCAGGACACTGATTGAGCCCTTCACTTTACTGGCCAGCAAACTTTCCCAGCCACAGAGCAAATCCAGCTTCCCTCTGCCTGGGAGGAAGAACAGAGGGAGCTCCAATCCCGAGAACTGAGTCAGGCCATGAACGTCTGTAGCATGGCATGAGGTTAGGATTTAACGTGGTCCTTCCCGGACCCCTAAGTGGTAATTTAATGCACTTTATAATTAAGTTACTGGGCTAGTCTATTGCTGTTGGACATTACTTTGTCTATTTGAAACCTGTTCTGAAAATCAAGTTTGTCATTTATTGTCACTTGTCAGTAATAGCAAAATAAACTTTAGAGAGTATGCAGTATACCATGGGGACTCTTGCAGCTTGTCAGGAACTCGCTTACTCATTGTAATTTTATGCAAGTGCGAACATAACTCATGACTCTGCGTATGGGGTCGCTTTCTCTTTCCATCTATGCATGAATTTCAGGGGTGGAACTCAGGTGACTGGGCTCGCCTGGCAAAGCACCTTCCCCACTGAGTCATCTTAACAGGCTCAGAACTCTGTTTTAAAAAGGTTGATTACTCAGGGCTGGAGAGATTGCTCAGTAGCTAAGATTGATGCTCTTGTAGAAGAGTCGGGTCCAATTTCTAGCACCTACATGGTGGCTCACGACACCTCTAACAGATTCCAAGGGATGCATTGACCTCTCTTGGTTTCTTCAGACATTGTATGCACTTAGCGCTCATATATACATGCAGGGAAAACCACTCATACACGTAGAATAATATCTAATTTTTTAAAAGGTTAACTATCTAAGATTATAAAGCTTTGTGTACCTAAATTGTCCCAATAACAATTTGGATCTCTGTGAGTTAATTTCTCATTTCACAGAGGCTTTGCTGAACAGAACAAAGGTGGTGATTTTGCTTTCCTCTATATAGATCTTAGGGTTAGGACAGGTAGCCATGAATTCAGAGCCCTGGTTTTATTCTATAAGCTGGGCCTGTGCTGACGATAAAACGAAATACTAAAGGGTCTTTTTTTGAATGGCTAGGCTGGAGAACAGGGAAGCATCCCTTTTCTTCTAATAACCTTGTCATATACAATAAAATACCTCAGAAATACAGAGTTACCATTAGCTCTATGTATTAATCTGAGTTTGCAATTTAGTTTATGGAAAATCTTACCAAGGTCTGAACAGTATTGATCATTGTATTAAAGAAGATTGCTAGCCCTACACAAAGTAGGAGATAAGTTGCTTGCTGGTTCCAACTGTAAATCAACTTTAACCATTTAACTGAAAAGCAAAATATGAAACAAGGTATAGTAGAGAATGCATTAAGATAAGTAAAGTATGGAGCCTTCAGTGCAAGACTTTTAACTGTGGCTGGCTCAGTCCAGGGAGTTCAAGCCAAGGGCTACCATGTATAGCATAAACCATCAGCACTGTTGCTGCTTGCTTTTCTGTTAGTGGCACTGTAGTCTGAACCCAAGGCTTCACACAGAAGTATCATTAATTTTTTTACTTTATGAGAAAGGATCTTAAGAAGTTACCCAGGCTTTGAACTTGGAATCCTTGTGCCTAGACACCTTGAATACTGGGATTACAGCCACCTAATTTGCCCTCCATCCCCCTAAAAACAAGATCTTACTATATAACCCTGGCTGGTTGGAACTATGTAGACCAGGCTAGCCTTTATCTCAAAGTCCTCCTCAGCTGGGATTAAAGGTGTGTACCACTATGCCCCCAGGTTAAGTCAGTCCTCTAGTCTACTTATATTTCAGCTTTTTCTTCTGAGGTATTTTATATAGACCTGCCTGGAGTTTGTTTTTTTCTTTTGATTGCATTTAGATCTTGTGCTTAATATACATGGAATTAGTTATCATGTTTTTAAAATGCTAGAGTGAACATGTCCTGGGTCAATTTTCCTTTTTTTTTCCCTTTGAGACAGGGTCTCATGTAGCCTAAACTAAAACTAGTCTCAAATCCAGTGTGTAGCTGAGGATGACCTTGAACTCTAATCCTCTGGCATCCACTCACCCTGGGATGAAGGGTGTGTGTGCGCGTGTGCGCGCGCGCGCGCGCGCGTGTGCGCGCGCTACTATGCTCGTTTTTATCTGCATGAGTCTGGAGCAATGGGCAGCAGCAGTATTACTGAGTCATGGAATCTGCTCTGCAAGGTGAGCACCAGCTCACCAAGGCAGCTCATTTCTCATGTGTTTGCTGCCACTTTATCTGCAGATCAGAAAATGCTTTGAGAAAACAGGCATCAGCCAGGCAGTGGTGGCACATGCCTTTAATCCCAGCACTTGGGAGGCAGAGGCAGGTGGATTTCTGAGTTCAAGGCCAGCCTGGTCTACAGAGTGAGTTCCAGGACAGCCAGGGCTACACAGAGAAACCCTGTCTCAAAAAAAAAAAAAAGAGAAACAGGCATCTTTGAATATATCTTTGAAACTTAGCTGGCTTGCACTGTTTATTGTTTTTAAGATCTCTCCAGGGGGCTGGAGAGATGGCTCAGAGGTTAAGAGCACTGACTACTTCTTCCAGAGGTCCTAAGTTCAATTCCCAGCAACCACATGGTGGCTCACAACCACTAACTATGATGCCCTCTTCTGGTGTGTCTGAATGAAGACAGCTCCAATGTACTCATACACATAAAATAGATTAAGTCATAAAAAGACATCTCCAAAATGTATGTAACTATCAGTCCTGGCATATGTAAATAATAAATATTCCTTAACCTGCTTCAGAAGAAAAACTGCAGAGAGGAAATGAACACAGCAGGGTCAGTAGTTGTTCTTAATATTGTTTATTAGCACAGTAACAAATGCAGACATAAGAAGTCTAAATCAACCAATCGACTGAACAATTCCTATTCCACACTTACAGTTAACAGCTTAAGGTATTTCACTACAGGTTTCCACAAATCCTGATTCAACCCTTGAAGTAATTTGCATATAAAATAAAACACATTAACTACTGGTTTCCTACATGGTGTCTTGTAGCCAGGTGTCCATTTTACATATACGAGGTAACAAACTCATCTTTGCAAACTTGTTAAATACCATTGTGTCCTTCTAAGAAGGAAAAACAAATTCCAATTTTTTTGAACAAGAAAATAGGACTTTACATAAATGGCCATGTGTGTAACCTATACAAATTTAAGCTGATTTTGAAAGTACAGTAGACTACAATCAATGGAACACAAGTGTCTACACATGCATTCTTTCCTGTTGTACTAAAAGTCAGCTAATCTTGCAAAGTGACAGCTCTAAAAGTCGCTATTACCAGTTTGTCTACTGTAGCAAGATACCTTAAGTTACAACAAACTCCTGGGAAGTAAGACTGAATAATATCTGTTATAGAAATACCCTACTCTTTACCAGCTCCCACCCCAACCCTTTCAAAACCATAAGCAGCTCTCTTCTGTGGCAGACACATCGTGTAAGAACTGAACACCCAGCTTATGTAGCGTATCTCTTGGTCCACTGCCTGGCCATTCTGTCGTGTTCTGCTCTGTTGGTCATATACTGAGTGGCAATACTTCCCACCAAAGGGTCAGCTGAAAGAAAAACTTAGATTACTTTGGAGAAAGGAAATCAGACACTTTGGATATAAACACAGCAGTTATCACCATGCACGCCCATGTCTGAAACACTCCTTGTCAGGTTTTTTTCTTCTAATCTTTAAAAACAGTTTTTAAAACAGTTTATTTCATGTGTATGGCTACTCTGTCTGCAGGTTATGGATGTGGGCCCTTAGTGGGTGCTAGGAGCTGAGCCGGGGTCTTCTGCAAGAACAATTGCTCTTCACAAGCTGGGTCATTGTTCCAGCCCCTCTTCTAATCTTAATTAGAAGGTTGGGAGGAGTGGCCTGGCTTTATTTTCTTACTCTACTTCTCTCACAATAAGTGACCAAACTCAGGAGCCTGGGATATTCAAGGCTCCAGGAACAGCGTTCAACCAATTAGAGTTGTGGATGTTGGGAAGTCTCTGGCTGGTGCAACTGGCAATAGCTATTGTATTCTGTATGCCTAAAAAGGTTAAAACCCAGACCTCCAACTAAATGTGTTTCTCTGAAAATGGAATGATTAAATTTGTACATTTAAGCAGAAAAATAAATCAATTCTTTCTTCTTAAAAACAATTAGTCCCAATAAGATTACAATTCTGAAATCACCAAGTATTTGGCAGAAAAAATACCTCTTTCTAAAGTGAGCACTGGCTGTGGGCAAGTGCTCAGTGAACCCTCCTCATCAAAACTGGCAGTAGAGCTGCACCCAGCCTTAGGAATGAGCCCAGAGTAGTAAAGTGGCTGCATTCTCCAACTAGTGATTACAATGTCCTTTGAGAACTTGGGTCTTAGCTTATGTGGAAAACAAGTACTTTTTCATTTAGTAAGAACTACGGTGCAGATGACTATTAGTCTTACCAGGATTGCAGTCTGTAAGGAGTGAGCAGATAGAGAGGAGGACTTTCGAGATGGTTAGTGCTGGGCTCCAGTTGTCTTTCAATATGTCCAAGCAAATAACTCCTTGGCTATTAATATTACAGTGATAAATTCTTGTACGAAATGTAACCTAAAAATAAGGCAGTTGTCAGGCAGCATTCAAGTAGGAGGCATTATGACATTTCAGGTGACTAAACCCATCAGCAGGGAGACGCCGTTGAAGTGAGGTCACAGTTCATTCCTCCGTCTCCTTTAACAGTAGCACCCATTGCCAAAGGCAAACAGTCTAACACCTCCTCGTTATAGTTTTTCTTTTCTTGATCAGGCCAGCGTGGTACCATGTGTCCCATACTAGCTGCAGACTTTTGATCCTTCTGCCTACTCCTGTTTCCGAATCGTAGGATGAAATGTGTGCTACTAGTAACATCTAGCTTAACTTTAATGTTTTAAATATGACGGTGTCTAAGTCTGAATTGTTGGTTGTTTGCTGACCTCTTGTGTTAGCTGGAAGTAATACACTGCTTTGGAGTGTGCGTCAAACCTATTAAGCTAGACTATACATAGCACAGTTTTAAGCACTTACCCCTAGAAATGCCTACTGCTAACTGAGGAGCCAACCCAATCAAGTCATCACATTCACTTAAAACTAGCAAACACTACACAGCAAGAACTGAGCTCTTCCAAGCCACACAGCAGATCCAGACTACCCCGGCACACACAGCTCTTACTAGCATGGAGTAACTGGGTAAGGAAGTGCAGGACAGCGGCACACAGATGGAAGAATCCAGCTTCTGTGATTACAACTGAAGACTTGATCTCTCTCAAGGAACAGTTACATGGGAGAGGACATGCGAGACTCCTTACCTTTGGAGGCTTGAAGGGATACTCTGGTGTAAAAGTGATGTCGAGGAAGAATACTCCACCTTCATACACAGACCCCGGAGGCCCCAGAATGGTTGATCTCCACTCATAGATGTTGTCACCTTTGGGACCAGCGCTGTGAAATAACACACGAGCAGATAAAGACATAGTGACATTGTGTCAGAAAAGGAGAAAAGCCTCCCCTGATCCTTTTGGTTTAATGCCTGGGTTCTCTTCATACAGAATGGGATAGAAAGTCATTGTCCACTAGTCAAGTGAGCCATGACGGAAGAACACCAGGTCCATTCTAAACATACTAGCTACAGCTACACATAATACTTTCTTCAACCCTCAAGTGTAAGGCAAGCACCAATTAAAGATTCGTGTCTTGGAAGCTAAGCTGCTGACTATTATGATTCAAAGAAACTCAGGACAAGTCTCAGTACCTGTGGCTTCTCCCAGC
Source organism: Uromys caudimaculatus (assembly GCA_028551405.1). Lineage (NCBI taxonomy): Eukaryota > Metazoa > Chordata > Mammalia > Rodentia > Muridae > Uromys > Uromys caudimaculatus. The sequence goes on from CM052708.1 coordinate 98,913,117, forward strand.
ACTTCTCACTCGGGCCCTATCCTAAACCCCTCCCTCCAGGGGCAGGGCTTCTGCTTCCCTTCACCCATCTTCTCTTCATTGTACTACTCAGCTATTCTCGCTATGGCTCCCTTGGTCCACACTACACTCTTGACTTCTGGTTTCTCTCTTGGTTGGCTTGCCCCAACCCCTTCTTTTCTTCCACCCCATCCCCAATGGCTCTATTCAGTCTGCTAGCTAGGCTCAGTGTAGACTCTCCCAGATGTCTCTGCCTGATCTCCCCTTTATCTACAATAAAACCTCCTCCTCAACCATACCCAGGAGTTATCATGTCCTCATTTTTTACTCAGTGACAAGTTTTCTCATAGCTACATCATTTCTTGTAACCTTTTAAGTAATAAGAATCTTTGCCCTAACTAAAGTGATTGGCAGAGTTTGGACCCTGGTGGGGCTGGTAAACTCCACATGACATAAAGACATACAACATTGACTTCCAGCCTCCACATGCGCGCATGCGCACACACGCACACATACACACACACACACACACACACACACACACACACACACACACACACAATTGCTTTAGCTAATAGATTGCTACATTCCTCCGCTTCTGGTCCCCTGAGATAGAGTAGCTCAGACTGTCTTGAAAGTCACTCAGCTCCCACAAATGCTAGGTCATGGGTAATTCCAAGTTGGTGACTATACTTCTCACCTTATAAAAATGAGTAGGGGTGGGGGAATGTCAAGCATGTAATCAGTTTTCACTTCAGAGTTAAACTAAACATGAACTTTTATTAGCCATTAACCAAACCCTATTCTTGTTAAATATACTTGGTTGTACCCTCATTTGGCTACATTACCCTTCTAAAACATTGCATTGGCTTCCAGAGTGCTCTGTATTCCAGTACCTTAGCAATAGCAGTGAAAGCTTACCCTCCAATTCTAAGACCCAGAGAGTAGTAATACTTTCTAATCGTAAGGTGGGGTACAGGGAAAGACTAAAACATGATTTATTTCTATTTATGTTCCCCTCCCCCCAGTGTGTGTGTGTGTCACAAGTTAGAAGAAGGTGTGAGATCCTGGAGCTGGAGTGATGTGTGGTTGTGAGCTCCCTGACATGGGTGCTGGAAACAGATGGGATCCTCTGGAAGAGAATCAGGTGCTCTGAACTGCTGAGCTCTCTCCCCAGCCTCCTACAGTATCTTAACCAACCCTTTCCTAGAATATACTATGATCCACTGCTCTGGTAAAAAGATGTTACCTTTACTGCTGCCTTTCCTTTACTGAGAACAGAATGGGTTCTCAATTATCAAGTTGGCCTGTTTGTGTCCCCTGCTTAACCTCCAGTAGGACGGTCACTAGGAGGGAGGTTGGTCCCCTGGGGACAGTTAGGTCAATAAGGTAGAAGTCATTACGTATGAGCTTGGTGTCCTAAAACAGACCTTACCACCAGAACATTTGCTTCTTACCTGCCACTGAGGACCGTGCAACAAGACAGTGGTCTGGAAACTAAGAAGTGGTTGTTCCTCACTACACTAAAACTGCTAGCACTTAGGTCTTGGATGTCTCGTTCCAAACTGACAGAGGAAAGCTAAGCCCTTTAAAGTTCAATTCACACTATTCCAAACTGCCACCTAAAACTATTCATTGTCAGGCTGGCAAGATAGTTTAGCAGGTAAAGGCTCTTGCTGCCAAGCCTGACAACCTGAGTCCAATTCACAGAACCCTCATGGTGGACAGAACCAACTTTCCATACACATGTGGACCAGGCTGTCCTTGAACTCGGAGATCCATCTACCTCTACCTCCAGAGTGCTGGGATTAAAGTCACGAGCCACCACACTCAATATTATAACTGAAAAAACCAAGAACACCCAGTTATTTTAGGTATAATTCAGAAGACATAGTTATCTGTTTAAGAAAAACACCGAGGCCCTAGGATTGAAAAAAGGACTGTGAAAGCTGAACTAGACGCAGGCAGGTAAGGGAGAGGAGAGAAAAGGGCCCTGATGTCCAAGTAGGCCAACAATGTTTCAAAGCAGAGTCCAAGCAATTCCTGGCATTCATGATCTGATTGCTACTCCATAAAAGTAAAGACTCAGTACCCCTTGGAAGCAAGAGTTTGCGAAGACTGCCAACTGGCCAGAGGCTAACCTCAAACCTTCATCAGCATTGAAGTCACTTCTGGATTGTTACACCTGGGAAGGAAGGTACTGCTAGTATCTGGCAGGTAGAAGTCAAGGATGCACTAAGCACCCTGAAGTGCCCTTGATAAAGCACAACACGTAATTACTTCAGCTGCAGATCCCAGCAGTGCTGAGGCCAGGAAGCCCTGCCTTGGAGAGCATGGCTCAAGGTCAAGCTTAGAAAGGAAAGGCTTTTAGTTGGTTACAGTAACAGCTATCATTATTTTACTGCTCTGGGCCTGCTATAGAAAAAGAAATACATATGCCTATTATTACTGTTGGATTCATGCTATCAGTGTGATCCCTAAGCAAGCAACATCACCATCCTTTGGGATTTTGTTAGAAATGCACACACGAGACTCTTTCTAACTAGACTCCTAAATGATTCTTGAATACACTCAAGTTTAATGGTCAGCTATAGAGGACAGTAACTGGCAATACACATCATCTGTTTTTAATTATCATTTTATTGTGCTCTCCCCACGCTCACCTATAACTGCAGTAAGATCAATCCTGGCAGTACTTAGTTGTCTTAGATGGCAAAATCCAGTCCACAATTGTCTATATTCCCTGACAAACATTATTCAAAACTCACTTTCTTTTACTTTCTCTACCACCTCGAGACAGTTCCTTGGCTGTCCTGGAACTCGCTAAACCAGGATCACTTCAAACTCACATAGCTCTACCTGTCTCTGCCTGCTGGGACCTAAGGCCTGAACCACTATACCAGGCCCCAAAATTCATTTCTTCTCTTGTCTTCTTTTGCTATGGAACTCAGAGACTATGATCAGCTGTGCTGGTAGCAGAGGGCAGATCCTTTCCTACGACACTGCCCTCTCCATAAGACCTCACCACTCAGCAGACCTAGGACTTTTATGATGTGGCGGTCCATGTCTATAACCTCAGTATGTGAGAAGCTGAGGCAGAAAGCCAAACACTGCAGTAAGCCTGACAGTCTGACTACGGGGAGAGACATGTTTTAATGAGCATCTGTGTAAAAGTCTATACAAGAAGAGAAGATGAAGATGCTGGGATGCAGTGAGGTCACCGACCTTTGGAAAGAATATGTGGACCAAAGACAAACCTAACCAGGTTCTAGAAGACCTGGCTCCCACACCACACGTCACTGGTGGCCATGGGATCTAGACATCTTTACTGGAACACAGTGGGCCCAAGGAGCTCTACCTTCCTCCCTAAAGGGAAGGAAACTGGCTTAAGTACCTAGTCAAGAATGGTACCCTACAAATTCCCAATTCTTATTACACCAACACTCCACTCTCCAACAGGGAGTGTCCAACAGGAAGTAAAAAAATCTCACAAGGGTCCAAATCCTGGGGCGCTCACATTTCTTCATGGTAGCTAAGCAAGAACATCAGTCATGCCTCAGCCTTCTCTAAGGAATTCAAACAAATGTTTATTATTATTTTTATGTGTATAGGTGTTGTCCCTGCATGTATGTCTGTGCACCACATGCATTCAGTGCCCGCAGAGATCAGAAGAGAGCATCAGATCCCTGAGAACTGGAGTTAACAATAGTGATGAGCTGTCATGTGGGTACCAGGAACTGAACCTGGGTCCTCTAGAAGAGTAGCCCTGGCCCAGCTCTCAGTTCATCCAAGAAATTAAAAATATATTATAACAGGCTGACCTTGGATTCCTTCCTGCCTCCACCTTCTAAATGTACAAGGGATTTTTAATGTAACTTTCTATAAAGCAGAAAACTGACTTGCCACCTACAGATGCTGCAGAATCTTGAGATCTTGCAATATATTGCGAGGTAGGAAGAAAACAAATCTATCTGGGCAGTTACACAGGTACGATGCCAGTTATCTGGCCACACGTCTGCCTTATGTTGTCTCTGGAGAGTGATAATTTCCTCTCACACATACTGCAGGCCTACCATACTAGTGTTTAACAATACTTAATCTAAAGGTCAAAAAAAAGCACCACTGTTTAGGATTGTACAGCAGTATTCAAATCAGGTGAAACAACGACATCACTTTTTCTATTATCTGACTAGTTCTTCAACTGCACATTACTACATATAGTCTGTAATGCATAGTAATGACAATCTAATGCATCTAGAAATTTACATTCAGTACTTGAATAAAGATGTAATTTAGGGGCTGGAGAGATGGCACAGTGGTTAAGAGCACTGACTGCTCTTCCAGAGGTCCTGAGTTCAATTCCCAGCAACCACATGGTGGCTCACAACCATCTGTAATGGGAACTGATGCTCTCTTCTGGTGTGTCTGAAGACAGAGACAGTGCACTCACATAAATGGAATAAATAAATCTTAAAAAAAAAAGGCGTAATTTAATCATACTTTGTGTATGTGTGTGTGGTCGTCAGAGGACAGCCTTCAGGAGTTGCTTCTCTCCTTCCAACAAGTAGATTTCAGGAACAGAGCTCAGGCTGTCAGGCTTGGCAACAAGAATTATCACCAGCTTAAGTCAACTCACTGGTCTCATCAGGTTTTAAAAAGAAAACTGAAATAAGCAATATGCTTTTATTTCTGGTCTGGTAGTACAGTGGTGTACAGTTAGAACTGAAAGACCATCTTCTTAGAAAGACTAACGGAACTATTTAGGATAGAAATTCATCTATAGTACTGTGGGTTAAGTGGGGGCAGCGGAGGAGCTCAGGTCTTGTTCACCTGTCCCCTGTTTTGAGAGGGGGGATTGTCTGGAACCCTGGGCCTCCTGGTTGGGGTTGCAGGCCTGTGTGGCACCACACCCAGCTTTATTCAGACCTTTCCAGTGTACATGTGTAGTGGATGCAGGGTGTCTTCCTCTACTGTGTCCACCTCTAGTGACAGGCTGGCTACCCAGCAAGGTCTGGGATCAGTCTGTCTCTGACTCCCAACACAGCGGTTTAAGGAACACATGGGTGCGTGGGGGATTTGACCTTAGGCCCTCTGCTTTCATAGCAAGAGCTCTTACTAAGCCCTAAGTCTCCTCTAACTCATTCAAACTTTCTGACCACAAAACCCATTGAACTTTTAGGTACTGCCGGACCCTAAAGGCAATGCTACCACACGGAAAGCTTCAAAGGAATACTCAAAGTCTCACAAAGGAACTTACCAATTTATATATTTTGTGGGCCGATTCACAAACACTTTGTTCTTTCCTACTGCCTGTGCAGCTTCCATGCTGCAACTGCTGCCAATCAAAGTGCAAGTGGGGGCTGGGCAGGGGCTGGAAACTTTGGGACCTTGTTACAGTTTTGGTCACTTACTGTTGAGATGAAACTGTTGTTACAGTGTGTTTTGGTCACTTACTGTTGAGATGAAACTGGTTTTTTATTGTTTGGTAAGATTTTTATTATTAGTAGTAACAATTTTAATGTAGCCCCCTGTTGCTCTAAAAATGTCATTTATGTGAAACTTCCGGCTTATGGGGGATTTCAGAACTCTTGCATACTCTCCAGCCAAGCCGGGAACTTTGTCGCCTTCTCCTCCGACCCACACAGCATCCTTCTTGGAGGACACGAACATCCATCCAGTCCATGTAATGCCTTCAATCCAGGACGCATGAGGATTTCTTTGAAGAACAGACATGCTTTCAGAGAAAGCTGGCTTTTGTGGCCAGGGAGAGAAAGGCCAAGTGGAGCTCCTACCAGCCCCTTCAAGACACCCATAAGCTCAAGGTTTCTCATGGATGCAAACGCTCTCACTGGTATTTCAAGGCCTTTTCCAGTGGCTGCAGCTGTGCTGGGGAGGGCTGAGCAGATGAGATCCCAGCTGTGCTCTATTATGCTAAACACTAAAGCAACTCCTAGATATGGAAAACAGCGCCGTTCCTCTAAGGTTTTTAATTTTGGAAAATAGCTATTCTCATTTAGAATGCTGTTTATATTGTTAGTTTAAAATTTGATTTTTTAATGTTTGTTTTAATTTAGAATAGACCAAAACTCCATAAATATTAGCCAAATTGGGTCTAATGGGATGGTCTAAAGTATAATGGGATTTTTGCTTTGGTGGTTCTAGCAACTGAACCCTGGGACTTGGTCACTCTACCATGATGCCACACAGCCCCAGCTTCTAAGAATGGTTTCTTTGGCTTGAGACAGGACATTGCTCTATAGCTCAGGCTGGCCTGGCACTCCAGTGTAGTTATTTGCCATCAAGTCTAGCTCTTGTCAGCCTGTAACAAAAACAGTGGAGAGCCCACTAAGTAAATAATTTTAAACATTAGTGAAATTAGCTAAAATAAGTGGGCATCAAACATGCTGGTGACAACTGTAATTCCAGCATTCAAAATATAGGCAGGCATGGTCATCTATCTCAACTTTAGGCCAGTCTGAGCTATACAGTGAGGCTGGTCTCAAAAAACGAAGACTCAGGGTAAAGCTCGGAGGTAGAGCACTCTACCAAGCATCTCTAAGGCCCTGCGCTCAGACCCCTGCATGGGGGCATGCAGGTTTAATCCCAGCACCTAGGAGGCAGAGGCCATCACATCTCCATGAGTCTGAGCCCAACCTCTTCTACATAGCAAGTTCCAGGCCAGCTAGGAATACATAGTGAGACTTAAAAGAAAAAGAGAGAGAGAGAGAGGCAACAACAGATACTAGGGCCCAGAAGAAATGCAACTGGGCTGTTTCACAGTTTGGGGTGTGGGAGAAGCCACTCTCATCTTAACCCATGACAGAGACTGTAATCAGCCTAGGCAACAGCTGTCACTGTCCTAGAGCTGTAGTGCCCGGACTGCTGGTTCAAAGGGGCCCTCTTAACAACTGCATTCTTTAAAAATTCTCCAACTGCTTTATAGTATAGCTGGTGAAATTTATATATAAGTCTATGAAGTATGACTTCCCAGCCAAAGTGAGTCCTTTTGTTTCTTTCTCTAAAAAGAAAAATACAGGCTGGAGAGATGGCTCAGTGCCTAAGAGCACTTGCTGCTCATGCAAAAAACCCAGGCTCCATTCCCTTCATCTATGCCTGGAAGCTGCCTGCAAGTGCAGCACCAGGGGATTCCATGCACAGACACACGTGCAGGCAAATACTCATACACTAAATACAAACAATGAACACGCTAATGGTGAGATGACATCCTCTGCTGCTTGGGCAACGCCTTTTGCATGTGTCTTGGACACTTACCACCTCCTGCAGAAGGCTGGCCATGCTGAGGCTGACTCACTGGAGAGCTCACCCAGAGAATGGGAACCGCCTAGAGAGCTGCGTGTGCCAGCTGTAGCTATCTTCTTCCTATCCCAGAAATCGGAGTAGAAAAGTGCACAAAGAATGTAGCCAGCCCCTAACTGTTATCAGAGCACAAGTGACCCCTGTTCTTGTCAGACTCTGAGTCTAAGGAAAGTTATACTAACCAGTGGCTGTTCAGGTGTTTTGTTATGTAACCAATAAATAGCTGGTAGCTCCTTCGATCAAAATGGACTTGCCACTGATGTTAAAGCTACACAGAAGGATAATGAACACAGTGTAGGGGAAAGTGTCAAAGATAGTAAACAGTTGTCAGCTAACACACTTGGGAGCTGGAAACTCAGTTGAGGAATTACCTCAACTGCAGCCAAGTCTGTGGGACATTTTCTTGATTGCTCTTAGATGCAGAAAGGCCTAGCCAACTGTGAGTGGACACTCCTCGGCAGGGACCTGATCTGTATGGGGAACTGAAAGAGCCAGTAGACAGTGTTCCTCTGTGATTTCTGCTCCAAGCTCCTGTCTTGGCTTTCCTCAAGGATAGACTGTAACTTGTAAACTGAAATAAACCTTTTTTTTTTTTTTTTACCCCAAGTTGCTATTGGTCAGGGGTTTTATCACGGCAACAGAAACCAAACTAAGAAGGATAAAGAAATATTTGCAGTACACAACATTAACAACTACTAAACATAAACAACTACTAAAACTTGAGAAAGCATGTACAGGCATTGCTCAAGATGGGAAACCTACACAGCTAATAAAATTCTCAAGCTTAATTAGTCATATAGAAATGCAAATTAACAACATAGTAACCCTTTCTGTATTGGAAAGGCAATTTTTTGTTTTTTTAGAAGCCGAGTAAAGGCAAGCACTTTACTGACCATCTCCCTAAACTAAATTACCGCTAGGAGACAACCACACAGTAGTGTGTATGCATAAAAATGTGACTTGTAAATGAGATAAGGTAAGCACAGCAAGCAGGAAGATTCTACATAAAAATGTATTAATTTAAGAAAACAAAACCAAACAAAGTTCCCTAGCAGTACAAAACAACCTCATCCTTAGGAGCAACACAATGCAGCCAAACTTTCAACAGTGGCTATCCTTGGGAGATAAGAGGAAGGATGTTTACCGAGGCATGAGTTACTAACTTAGAGAGCAATGGCCATGCATTCCTTCTAGAATATATTTTCACACTGAAAATGTAAACAAGAGGTGAAGAGATAGGATCCAATCATCTACTAATAAAGTGGTAAAAAAAAGCAAAGTGTTCTCTGGCTGAAGAGCAGTGTTAAGGCTCTGCATGTCAGAGGGCTACTTGTCACCACTTCAACTTGTTCCACAGAGTAGGCAGCCTGGATCTGAGGTAAGACACACTCACTCCTGTTTCTTAGGCCCAAATAGGTTTTCACTAACTTATTTGAAATGCCTAGTCACACACAGATTTCAGACGGGGGATTTACAAATCAATCAATCAATCAATCAATCAATCAATCAATCAATCAATCAGTGTGTGTGTGTGTTTCATTCGGGAACCCAGAACATTGAGGCAGGTAGCGAGGAGCGCCGCTGCCTTGAGTAGGATTAAGTGGGTATTCCTACAGTATGACATTCTATAGTAATCTACAGGATGTGTAGGTATGTGGGACTATGATACCAGTCAGACATACGAACCGGTAAGGCTGAATGAGCTCAAACCCCGGGAATCTTAGGACCCGTCTCTATACCTGTTCTAGAACATGTAACCTGCTCTGGACACTCTACTGAGAGGACCATGGGCAGTCAGTCACATAAAGTAACACCTGGAGTTATTCTCCATGCTAATGAGGTATCTAGATATCTTAAGCCTACAGCCAATGAGTTTCTTTTTGGGTATTCCTTCTCCCCAAAGGCATTTAATCTCTGGTTCACCCTGAACAAAGTGTATGCATTTACATATACTATCAAATAAACCAGTTTGAACAAGCAAGGATCCCTTGGGGAAAGCCTTCAACTAAAGAGCATCAGCTAAGATTCCTGAGGAAGGCTTTCTCCCCTCCAGCCCCGACAGTACTCTTGGGCCCTTGCTCCTCTCTCTGTCTGACACACAGATGCCTCTAGGGGAAAGGTAGACCTCGGACCCCCCCAGTTCCTGATTTCCCCTTCCGATGGTATACCACAAAACCTGGGTACCCAAGGAGGAGACCAGGAACCACTATGGACTCCCTATTTCTGACTTTTCCCCAGTGAAGGGCAGGACACAGTATGACAGGCATGTTTATAGCTGCTCTCATTTTCATCTTAAATGCTTTTAAACATCACTTTTACTTCTCTCTGTATATATGGAAATCAAAGGATAACTTGTAGATGTTGGCTCTCTTCCTCTACTATGTGGGTCACTAAGGATGGCTACAAGCACCTCTACCTAAAACCTAAACCTGACTCTAAAACCTGACCATGGTTAAAATGGTTCAAAGTCTCCTGTGGCTCAGTGGTCACATTAAACAGAAGACAAAAACAGCCATTTTAAAAATAAGGAAAAGTAAAAGTTCCTCCCTACATTTACCTCAAGAGTTCTACATCTCATTCACGTGCTACTGCCTCCTATTCCACTGTCAGGGAGCTGGTATCCAAATCAAATGCTACAACAAGGCAAATCAAAGGCAAGCTTACTCCAAATCAGCTTAAAGCAGCAGCAGCAGCAGCAGCAGCAGCAGCAGCAGCAACCAACTCCAAACAACAGCAGTAGCAGGGATCTAAAACCCAGAGAGGGGAGACCATCTACCAAAAGAGGGTGCTCTTCTCTGCTCAGATGCCCGAACACCAAATGAGCCAAACTGTTAACTGATGCTCAATTAATTACTAATCTAAACAAAGGCAGAGAATAGTATCCTAATATTTTCAGAAAAATAGATAATTTTCAAGAATATATTTTCTTAACATTGAATTCTTTTTACCTTTACCAAATTACACATTAGGAAATGTAGCATTACAGCCATATTAAAAATAAGGACATCCACGTATGGATGTTTCTGGACCACAGGAAGGCCCCCTGCTCACCCAGAGATCATGCATGCTGCCAGAACTACAAATAAGCATGTACCCCAATTGTCATCAGTGAAGCTTCATCCAGCAACTGATGGGAGCAGATGCAGAGACCCACAGCCAAACAGTAGGGAGAACCACACAGAAGAGCAGGAGGAAGTACTGGAGGAGCTGGAGGAGTCAAGGACATCAGGAGAACATGGCCCACAGAATCCACTAAGCAGGCCTCAAAGGGCCTCACAGAGACTGAAGCAGCAACCATGGAGCCTGGATAGGTCTGAGCTAGGTCTTCTGCATATATGTTATAGTTGTATAGCTTGGTGTTCTGGTGGGACTCCCAACAGTGGGAGTGGGGGTGTCTCAGACTCTCTTGCCTGTTCTTGAAACCCCTTTTCTCCTACTGGCTTGCCTCCTTCAGCCCAAATATGAGGGTTTGTCTAGTCTTATTGTAACTTGTTATGCCGAATTTGGTTTAGATTCCTGGTATTCCCGTTCTTTTCTGAAGAGAAAAAAGGAACAGTGAATCTGAAGGAGATGGGATTGGGAGGGTGGAGGTAGGGGAGGCTGAAGTCAAGGTGTAATGTATGAGAGAAGAATAAACCTAAAGCACATAAACACACAGCATGTGTGCCCCCCCCGGGGGGTATACACAGCACAGCAGTGAATGGCCAGCATGAGTGAGGTACTGGGTGCTGCCTCTAGTGCCACCCATGTATGTGTTATGGGTTGAATTAAAGTGTGTGAGTTGAAGTCCTAAATCCCAGTACCTTATCCTGTAACTTTATTTGGAAATAGCATCATTGCAGATATAATTGATTAGAATGAAATCCTTCTAGACAAGGTAGGCCCTCAATCCATAAAGTGATATTCTTATAAAAGGGAACTTAAGATTATAGGCACACATGGGAGCACACACACACACACAGAGAGAGAGAGAGAGAGAGAGAGAGAGAGAGAGAGAGAGAGAGAGAGAAGAGAGAATCATGTGAAGAAAAAGGGAAAAAGGCAGAGATCTAGTTGACAGAAGCCAGGTGGAGGTGAGTAGAGACTAACAATTCTCAGAAGGAACTATCCCTGCAAGTTGGGGCAGAACACAGGATGTGGGGGCCACAATGTCTCTAAAGGTTGGCTACTACTTATGTGGAATGAAATCAGAAGACAACACTTGTTGGGCATACAGAATGAGAGTCCTGGTCCAGTCTGGAGTTTTGAAAGTATATTTGGTCATTGGGGAGGGTACTGGGGATTAACAGTCAAACTTACTGGGCGAGACCCTGGCCCAAGATATGCAGGACCTTGCTAAGTAGAAAGGATGTATGCTGTGCACAGGGGCCTTCCTACCTTCTTACTGAATTTGGCTTTCAAATCCTGGATTGTCTCAATCATTTTTTCTAGCCTTGTTTTTGTTTTCCTGGGCACTGCTCAGGCATTTATTCTAAATTCATTATTTGTATTTATAGTGAAACTTGGGCGTGTTTTTTTAGTTAGTTTTTTGTTAGTTCCTCATCAGAAATGGCCTGCTGCCAAAGGACACACGACATGGCAGACAAGCTGGGTCTGAAGACTGGATATGGTACAGGTGGCAGGAGGTCAGATGGACACAGCAGGCTTGGCTGCTGCATGGGATGTGCATCCTGCTTCAAGCCTAGTGGTCAGTGGTAGTGTAGCCAGGGCTGACCAACAGGTCTGCGATCTACCTAGGGACTGATGAGGCTGTGTGGCTGCAACTGCTGGAGATGTATGAGTCAGGACTGTGGCTGAAGGAGCTGCTTGGAGTGTTTGGCATAGAGCTGAGGAATCGAGGTTCCCTTGCTAGGGATGGGAGCAAGCAAGGACTCTCAGAGGGGGTGACTGGGGCTAGATACAGGAAGTAGGATTTGTGTTACTAGGGCAGGAGGCCTAGTGAAAGGAGCTGCTGGCATGAGTTAGAGATCCTCCCTGCAGTCTGGCGTCATGAAGGCACGATGGTAGTATACTGTTTTGGTTTGGTTTTTTTTGCTTTTGTTTTTTGTTTTCTTTCTTTCTTTCTTTCTTTCTTTCTTTCTTTCTTTCTTTCTTTCTTTCTTTCTTTCTTTCTTTCTTTCTTTCTTTTTTTTTTTTTTTTTTTTTTTTTTTTGAGACAGGGTTTCTCTGTGTAGCTCTGGCTGTCCTGGAACTCACTCTGTAGACCAGGCTGGCCTCAAACTCAGAAATCCGCCTGCCTCTGCCTCCCAAGTGCTGGGATTAAAGGCATGAGCCACCACTGCCCGGCGGTAGCATACTGTTGTGTATGCTGTTGTGTATTCTGTTGTGTAGGTGCTGTTTAAGTATAAAACCAAAATATATTTAAAAACTAAGACTCTGTAGAATTATACAGAGTAAAATCTATGTGTGTGTGTGTGTGTGTGTGTGTGTGTGTGTGTGTGTGTGTGTGTGTGTGTATGTGTGTAAGAAACATGAAGGCAGAGGCATCTTACTGGACCCTGAAAACTACTACTGGCTCTGCTACCCAGTTTTCTAAAAAAACAGTTATGTTTCTGTGCAGCCAGGCAGGCATTCTGGGCTCAGCAGTCCTAGCTTTTTGCCTGCAGCGATAGTCTCTCCCACACCTAGCAAGAGTCCAGTGGTTACCGAGACTCGCTTTGGGGCTTGCCCTTAATATTGCTTATCCCATGTGTGCTTTTCCCACTCTGCTTAAGCAATTACATATTAGGATTAACCATAGGTTATTTTGTGATCTACTAAATGGTGTTACAAAAATTTCTTAAATAAAAATGAATTGAGGGCTGGAGAGATGACTCAATTGGCAAAGCACTTGTCATGCAAGCTGAGAACTGGAGTTCAGATTTCTAGTACCCATGCAAGGCCAGGCCCTGTAAGCTCAGCATAAGAGGTAGAGACAGTAATCCTAAAGCAAGCTAGTAAGCTACACTAGGCTCAATCGAAGAGCTCTGGGTTCAAGAGAAAGAGATTCTGTCTTGATATATAAAGTGGATACTAATCTGGGATGAGACAGACACACACGCACACATGCACCTGCATACACAAAGACAGACAGACAAGACATATAAACACAGATATAGCAATTAAATTTATTTTATTTGCAGAAATGCAATAATTGAAAATAAACTTGTTGCACAGAGAACTTTGTATGGAGGAGTTTCTATAATAAAGTGACAGTCTGAAAGTGAAGAATCCCACCTTCATAAAAATCAGAAGCACTTGAAGGCTTAACTAATGGTTCAAATATTACAGGTGCATTGCAAAGAGAACAAGAGATAAGCACAATTTCAGCCCCATCTCCAAGCTCAAAGGAGGATACGATATCTACTTCCCCCAGCACACAGTTCAATGGTCTCAGGCCACTGCCCTCTGTTCCATTCCGGCATGTAGCTGGGCGCTGAGAAGGCTGACAGCCACTGGGAAGAGCTATCCTGAACTACGAAGCGGTCCTTGCCTGAGGATACAGTGACACACTGCTGTAGCAGCCCTGGGAAGATAACGCCTGCACCTTTGTCTTCCCTCCTACTCCACCCAAGCTGAACCCACACACTCAGAAATATTTACTGCACAGAAGTGTCATCTTGCATCTGTCTTGGCTTCAATGGCCTGTAGAGATAGAGGCAGGATGAGAAGCTGAATTAGTGTGTGGAAATGCCCTGTAAAAGTCAGGGCTGGGCTCGCATCTCGCTGCTTCTTACCAACAACTCTCTGGCTTCAGTGACCTCATCCTGTTGTCTGCACACAGCTATCTATTGAGCTGAGCATTAACACAAAGCTAGGTGTACAGCACCTCCTGGAGGCGCTAATGTGAAACACCGTCATGGAACACTTTAGAGCTGCCCAGGTTAACATTTACTTCTTTAAATGACAGCCATTGAATATCTAATACTAAAAGATTACAAGGAAAGGTCCTGACTAACAAAAATGTGTTATCTCTGACTTTCCCATTTTATTTTTGAGACAAGGTCTTACTATGTATACATGGCTGGTCTGGAACTTGCTACTTATATATATTTAGACTAGGTTGGACGTGGACTCAGAGAGATTTACTGGTCTGTCTCCTGAGTGCTGGGAACACCAAGCTTGACTCTGAATTTTCAATTTTACATGAAGCATATTTTCAGAGAACTAACGGCTTAGGTAGCTAAGTATTCCATCTAAGTTCATAGAAAAGGCCCAAAAGCAAAAAGATAATAATAAAATTTTGATAGAAGCCAGGCAGTGGTGGTGCATGCCTTTAATCCCAGCACTTGGGAGGCAGAGGCAGGCGGATTTCTGAGTTCGAGGCCAACCTGGTCTACAGAGTGAGTTCCGGGACAGCCAGGGCTACACAGAGAAACCTTGTCTCGAAAAACAAAAACAAAAAAAAAAAAAAAAAAAAGAAGTATGTATAGTGACTATTCACCAACGTGTATTCTTCCACTCTCCACCACCATTGCAGTGGGGCTTTTAAAAAGGCATAGGCACTGGGCAGGAAGACAACAGCAGCAGGCTAGGAAATCAGAAAGCAGATAATGGCAAGGGTTGACAAGAAACAAGTAGGGCTCAAGTGCGCCAGTCAACACAGCCTCCCGAGGAAGTGTGGTGCCTCTGGAGGCTGGGAGCGCTGCAGGAGAGTGCTTGCTTCTTGGGTTTTTTTGTTGTTGTTTTGTTTTTGGTTTTTTTCGAGACAGGGTTTCTCTGTGTAGCCCTGGCTGTCCTGGAACTCACTCTGTAGACCAGGCTGGCCTCGAACTCAGAAATCCACCTGCCTCTGCCTCCCAAGTGCTGGGATTAAAGGCGTGCGCCACCACTGCCTGGCTGAGTGCTTGCTTCAAGGGAACACTGGCTTCACATGCTAAGGGGAAGTCACAAGAGCCTGTGGGACAGGTGGGGCTCTAAGAAGGGCTGTCCCAACTCCCTTCTAGCCGAGACTACACCCCAGAGACCAGACTGTGCTTAGCTTACACAAGGCTCTGTCTTTACCAACAGACAGCAGAGTCACCTGCTAACCTTGCTATGATACAAACTTCCCCCAGAGGCCAGAGAATTACAAGTGGCTACTATAAGCTTGGAGCCTCAGTCTTAAGAGTTGCAAGGAACCAGATTTGGCAAGAAACTGTTTAAGCCTGGAAGGAATTCTAAAGATGACACATTAACAGCCAGCTCTGGACTGCAGGCTTAAGAGACCCTGAGAGGAGACTGAGCCAAACCAGCCCAAGTTACTAAATGTGCACACTGTTTTGAATTGCTTCATTTGCAGTAAGCAGTTAGGTAGCAACAGAAAGCTTGACTGGCTGTATTTTCTAGAGATAGGGGGAAAAATAACAGGAAGGACTCAACACCAGGGTCATTAACATGGTGAGCGCAGAGGTGCTTGCTGTGCTGGACAATAAGACCCCCAGTCTCCTTCCTCTATTCAGTTCCCAGATGGCAGTCTAGCTCTCACTACAGGTACTCCATCTGCATTAGACAACCAAGGAGTACAGTGCCTCTCAAAAATATACAATGACCAAAACTAGAGGGCAGCCAGCAACAGGAAACCAACATTGTAGAGAAAACGAAATTTCAAGACAAAAATATTTTTTTTCCTTTTGGAAATTAAAAGTAAAAGCACAGATTTCAAAAAGTCCAGGGAAAGTCATCTGAGGTCTAAAATATTAAAGTACAAAAAGAAGGTTCAAGAAAAAACAAACAAGCAAACAAACAGAAAACAGGGAAAATGCTCCATAAAGGATAAACAGAGGGAGGCATGAAGGTCAGAGAGTGACAAGAAACACCCTTGAACTGGATGTGGTGTGCACTCCTGTAATCGCAGGCAAAGTTCTGGAAGTTGAAAGAGCCTGAGAGACAAAGGAGCTGATCTCCAACGAAACAAAACATTCCCCACAGATAACATGGTGGGGAGACAGCTCAGAGAATGAAGTGCTCCCTGTGTGTGCAGCCTGGGGTTCAGATGGCCAGCATTCATGAAGCCAGATAGACAGTGTACACAAATAGTCCCAGCAGTGTGGGCTGAAACAGGCAACTCTCCAGGGCATGCTGGTTGATTAGCTACCATCTCCCGATTGAGGCTTAGCCCATCTCAGACAGGGTGGAGAGTGGCTGCAGGAGCTGCAGGAGCCACCTGACATGGACACCAGGCCCTTACACACACCCTACAGCCTCATGCAGATTAGCTTGTGGTTTATAAATGGAAAATTAATCTTAGGGAACAGAATTTCTTTAAAGAGTTTATTTGGCACCTTGGATGGGTTGTTCTTTAAAGAGCCAGGGCTCACAAGTCTAAGACTTGCACGGGCATGGTGAGGTAAGACACGTATTGGTTGGATGGCCACTGAACTGCCGCTTCTCTCCTGCATCCCTCTCCCAGTCCAGTTAACTATGTGCATCATCAACACTTGCCACTTTGATGTTCTGTTAGTGGGTGTTCATGCTGACAGTGACCACACGAGGGCTACCAGGCTTGGCAAGACGTCTGTCAGGAGGTGTGGCTGCCGGCACTGTGGCAGCAGCTGCTGCAGCACTAGTCCCCAGTCCCAAGAAACCTGAACAGGGGACAGAATGTTCATCTCCAGCCAGCCAGAGCTGCTGCTATGAGCACAAGCCTCTGTCCCTGGGCTCCACCACAATGATACCGGCCAAAACCAGCCTTCACTCTAAGGCAAACATGGTTCTGCAGGTGAGTTCAGTTTCCATACAAGACTACAAGGCCCAGAGCAGCAAGTATAAAGTACAGTTTCATATGTTTATAGTAGTGCAACAAGCTTACAGTTTACAAATTACCCACTTAGACTTTATGATCTGGTGAGCTCTGTGCTAGACAAAAACAAGTGTGACTGCTGGGTAGACAGATGAGGCCAAATCATGCAAGGCCTTTAAAGAGCCAGGAAGATTTTAGATAAAGGACTATATCCCGAAACTTCCCTATACACGACCTCCTATTGCTAGAGGTAGAAGCTTCACCTGAGCTAGTGTTCGGAGTGAGGAGCCTGGTAATCATTTAACACCTATGGCATAATTCAAACACTCAAAAAGTGGTGAGGCGCTAGAGCCTGCTTGTGGACAAGCAGTAAGAGACTCAGGTAACCAGGAGTGCAAATTCGAGGTTAGCTATGCTTCACGATGCCCATGGAGTCGATTAATTGAATGTGAGGTTATAGTAAAGAGTTTCCAAACACATAATGACTGGAACCTAACTCAGATTCAAACACATAATGTATCCAAGGTATTTCAGGCATTGCCAGCCTTCACTGAAGCCTTTGCCTAGAGCACACTGGGAAAGCTCTTTTATAGAGGAAAGTAGAGAGAGAAGGAAGGACAACTGAGCCCGAGTGGCTGCAGCTTTTTATCAACTATTCAGTTGATAAGAATAAGAGTGAGGCCTTTAATGACAGCACTCAAAAGACAGAGGCAGGCAGACTCCTCTGAGTCCCAGGCCAATCTGACCCTAAAATGTAAGTGAATACTTAAAAATAAATAAGAGAAGAGACGAGAGGACCATATGTCCTGCCACAAAGCAAATCTGAGGCCAGCTCTGGTTGCATGAGACCATGTCCAAAAACAAAGCAAAGTCAAACAAAAAGGTAAAGCAGTCTACTTTTCCACAAATTTTAACTGATAAAATGTGAATGTGTGTGTGTGTGTGTGTGTGTGTGTGTATTGTGTACTTTGTGCACCATCTGTATGCCTAGTACCTGTATATACAATGTGAATTTATTTATTCATCCATCTATTTGTCTACCCATCTGCTCATCCATCCATCCATCTGCCCATTCATTCGTCCATCCATCCATCCATCCATCCATCCATCCATCCATCCATCCATCCATCCACCCACCCATCCATCCATCCACCCATCCATCCAACCATCCATCCATCCATTCTTCATGTGCTGGTGTTCTGTTTGTGCACAACCCACATGCCCAGTGCCTGTGGAGGCCAGCGGAAGGCAACGGATCCTCTGGGGATTACAAAGGGATTTAAGTGAAGTTCAGTATTTATGAAAGCAGATAATTTCTGATAAGAGTTTCAAGTGTAATTTCTGTTATTTCAGAGATTGTTTTTGAGAAAAAATGAGAACTGTTTTCCACTTAAGTTCCACAGAGCAGTCATTTCAAGTCTACACTGAGATATGTGTGGTTGTGAGCTGCCTGACATGGGTGCTGGGAACTGAACTCAGGGCCCTCTATAACAACAGCAAGCTCTCCTAATTGGTGAGCAATCTCTCCTGAAGGGACTTCTTGTCTTAACCAGTATGCTAAATGAGTGACTGAAAGGTCTTTTGTACTAGAGGGAAATACTTAATAACCTATCATTTAACAGACGAGGAAAAGCAAACCAGTGCAAGAGTAGCTTATGGCATGTCCCTGTCACCTGCCCCTGGGAATGGAGGTAAGGGCCAGTAGAGAAGCGTGTTCTACTCCAATCACACTATGTGCTGTGTGTGAACAGAAGCTCTCACAATTCTCTAGATTCGAGTGTTCTCATTTGCAAAATGAGCAATAAAACTAGATCTAGGCCCCCTTTCATTTTTAGAACTTCCAAAAAAAGCTGGCATCTTTTGTAAAAAGAATTAGTTTGTTTTTCATCAAAACACTATTTTTTATACAGAACAGTTAGAGGTTTTTTGTTTTTGTTTTTTCTATGTAATCTCCATTCCTTCCCTACACAGGCTCCAACATGGCCAGGCCTTAATCTTTCCTGCTTCGTGTTCCTACACAGCACGCACTGTGAGGATGCATCTCAGTGAAGGCCTGTGAACAGTAAGGGGAAGGAGAACACGTTTGTATAGCACTGACTGCTTGTTGACCAAATTCCAGAGGACACAGGTAATTTATTTACTGGTTATTAATCTTAGATATCCACACTTTACTTACAAAGTCAAAATGCAAGAGTCTGTTCACACGCCTCCTAATGATGGTACAACTTCTTGTCTTTCAAACCTGTACCCAATGGGTCTTATTCCAAAAGCCCTACTTATTAAACAAAACAAAACAGCCACTTGTGTAGGAAGGAGGAAGATTTTACAGGAGGGAATGGGAGGAGGAAGGAGAAAGAATGGGAAGGGAGAGAGGATCTGAGAGGGAAAGGGAAGATAGAACATCCTTCTTAAAAGCTGAATTCTTTTCCTAAAACCCTATCTTTTTACCTGCTGTACAACTAGGCCGTAGAGTCAGGGTTATTACAAACAGCTCAAACCTTGAAATAGAAGTTAGCCCTCTTCCAGTCGTCCTATGCCTTTACATACTGGGCTACTGTTTTGAAAAGAATGTTTTTATTTCAATGCTTATTCAAATTGATTAACTAGGAAAACATGCCAAAATTCAGTGTCATCAATTAACAAAAGTTCTCCAAACAATAACCTACAGGTTGGGGCAGCTGTATCTTGTAGTCTGAGACTTTCCTTTGTTTTCTGTCTGGGGCAAGATCTTCACTTCCCGAGGCTGGACTAGGCCCTCCCCATCCTCCAGCCTGTGCCTCCTGAGGGGACATCACATGTGCCCTGGGGTGCACCTCAGAGGTACAAGCCCATGCTCAGCATGGATAGGACCCTGGGCTCTATACTACACTTTGGAAAAAAATCCAGTAACGAATAAAACAAACTTTAAAAGATAAAAAAAAAAAGAAGTTTCTAAAATTAAATGTTTTTTAAATAACTTAGAATACTTGAGGGGCAGGTAGCACTACTCCCAGCCTAAAAACATTTTATTTACTTACTTTCTATGTGTGCACCTGAGCACCTGAGTGAGATGCCAACTTGCAGGAGCTGGCTCTCTCACTCCAACATTTGGCTTCTGGGAACTGAACTCAGGAAACAGGGCTTTGTGGCAAGCTCACTTCCTACTGAAGCATCTGCTCTGACCTGTGCCTTGGCTCTGAACCCTAGCTTCTGAGTTGTGTTCTAATGCAGATGGGTGAGCTTCTGGACATGAATCTAGTGGGGTGGGACCCGCAATCTGTTTTTATCAATGCACTCTATATGACAGACAGCAGCCCAGGCCAGACCTACTTCAAGTAGGGGAACAACTTTGCTCATTGTGAAAAACCTAAAATAAAATGTCAATTCATTATCTATATTCTCTATATTCTTTTCCTCAGTTATAAAAGAACTGAAGCTGTGAAGTTTTTATTTATTTTATTTATTTTTCCACTTCAGGGAATATCACCAAGCTCTAAAACAAATGCAGTGTTAAACTCACTTTAATTTTAAAAATAAACCTTATACCTTTGGGGTGTGGATCTTATTCTTAGAGCTCTGAGGAGATGAAAGTCACACAACTGTTTACCCCAGTACCGTTCCATCCCAAACTGCCTGCGCTGGCCCAGCGGCCCTCATCTTCCCAGTGCTGCAGCCCTTTAATACAGTTCCTTGTGCCGTGGTGATGCCCAGCCATAACATTATGGTTGCTACCTCATAACTCCAATTTTGCTACTGTTATGAATCATAATGTAAATATCTGATATGCAGGATATCTCATATGTAACCCCCAAAAGGGGTCATGACCCACAGGTTGAGAACTGCTGCACTAGATCCTGGCTGGGTTTTAACACATCAGCAAAGACTCACTGGCTAGCACCTAGACAGCTGTGGACATTATAGCTGATACAGTAAAGAAAAACTTCCCAAGTAACTATTTCTTTTATAAAAATACAATTGTAATAATAATAATTAAAAAAAACCCCAAAATTGTAAGAAAATCTTATCCAATTTGTAATACAAAGAGTCTCCCAGTATTAAAGAGAACAGGACACTTCTGCTGTTTGCTTTTCCATGGAAGGCTGCCATGGTTAAAGTCACAGCTGAAACTGAAGGAGAGAGAGAGGCTACAGACTAAGGAGACAAGCCACAAACTTTGTGAGGACAGAAAAGACTTTGAAACAGTGAAAAAGTGAGTCATGCTCTAGAAAAGCCAACCTGTGCAGTGCTTGCACTGTGCCCTCCACAGAAGGACTGACAATCACAAGTGGAGTGTCTACTCTGGGCTCTAGCTCCCAGGACTGGAACTCACGGACTTGAGCTCATCTTCTAAGACCCTAAACTAAACCCACTACAGTCTATGGTAATGAACATGAGCGGCTCTCACACAGACATCCAAACAGTGTTAGCCTGTTAAGTCATCTATGAAAAGCTCAAGTTTCCTGATGTGAGACTTTTGGCACCTTATATTGACCTCAAGTTATGTCTAAACACAGATCAAAATTTGTGAAAAATATAAGAAATTATTCTCCCTCTAGCTTCCCTCTAGCTTTTCCAACACAGCCCATTTTCAAAAACCTTTCTTTCCCCATCTGCATTAAGATTTACAGTGTTTAAAGAGTGTTAAGGAGAGCTTCAGGGTACCCTGGGGCTTTCTCAACTGGCATTTATTTGTGCCTTCCAACCTGGCTGGAAGAATTTTCTAAAAAATGGGGGAACACAATACACCTAAAATAAAAAATCAGATTAATGTTATTACTGTAGTACTTATCAAATACTTTGACTTAGCTAAGGTTCCCAGTACATACCCTATTTAGGTTAGGAAAATGCAACATAAAACTTATATTTACAAAATACAAAGTATCTCTACTGTACCCACTACAAAAGAGATAAAGAAATTCATGACAATAAAAGCTAAGAAAAAGGGGCTAGGGAGATGGCTCAGAGGTTGAGAGCACTAACTGCTCTTCCAGAGGTCATGAGTTCAAATCCCAGCAACCACATGGTGGCTCACAACCATCTGTAATGGAATCTGATGCTCTCTTCTGGTGTGTCTGAAGACAGCTACAGTGTACTCATATATTATAAATAAATCTTTAAAAAAAAATAAAAGTTAAGAAAAAAAACGACACTGGACAACTGACACTGAGAAAAGTGTGTGTGTGTAACATTAATATGAAACAATCCAACCACTTGTACCCAGGCATACTGACTACTACAATCTTTTGCACGTCTTCACTGTGACATGACAGGCTGCTCTCTTAGAGGCATAAGTCATCTGAGAACTAGAATTAAAGGACCAGAAGCAGGCTTTCATTTAATGTCCTGATTGGGAACCTATCCTATTGGCTAGAAATGTTGCCATGCTCACAGGGCCTTTCTACAGGAGCAAGCCATCTCTACACCTCCCCCCCCCCCCCCCCAATGGCATTCTTTCCCTCTCCCTTCTCTGCCCATGTTCTATCTAGATTTCTTTACTTTCTCAGTTCTGGTTCCTTGCCTCTCATGAGCTCACATCAGACCCTTCAAAAGACTATGGAACACAACAGAAAATCTTTCCAGCTATTAGCTCTGCCCAGCACTGTGAGACGACGACCACCACCACCACCATCTCCCTAACTTTATCTGGACCCCATTGTTGAAGACCCTGTGAGGTCCTGGCCTGGGACAGGAGCAAGACTAGGAGTTACTGCATCAGATGCCTAAGGGTTAGATGGAAGAGAATTACAATAGAGCTCACACCCTTCCTCTCTGGACACCCAGGCCTGAGTATAGCACTGGTCCCAGGTTGATAGCATCCATACTTTCATTCTCCACACGGGCACAGACAAACTCAAAACCCAGTTTATAATTTTAGTCAAACAAAAGTGTTGAGTTTTCCCAATCGTGATCATTTTTCTCACTTATCTACCAAGCAACTGCTTCAACCAATGTCTGCAAACACTCAAATGAGCTAGCTGTCTTCATATGCAATCTACACAGTATTACTGTATATTTTCTTAAAAATTAAGACTATAAGCCAATACGCAATATATGTCTATAATCCTCACACTTGGGGGTAGAGACACAAGGATCACAAGTTCAAGGACAACCTAGGCTATAATAGTAAGATTGTCTCAAAAAGTAACAAACTGAACAAACAAAAATGTCCAAGATGTTGTGTGTGGTGGCACATGCCTTTAATCCCATCACCTAGAAGGCAGAAGCAGGTGGATCTCTGAGAGTCTGAGCTCAGCCTGGTCTACATAGTGAGTTCCAGGATAGTTAGAGCTACATGCATGGTGACACCAGGATACAACTGTCAGTAACTCCAGTTCCATGGGTCTGACACCCTCCTCTGGCCTCCTCAGGAACCAGGCGCACATGTGATGCACATACGCATACATATATACATACATTCTCTCTCTCTCTCTCTCTCTCTCTCTCTCTCTCTCTCTGGCAAAACACTCATACTGAAATAAAACTAAATAAATCTTTTAAAGAACTTCTAAACAGCAGGGCAGTGGTGGCGCACGCCTTTAATCCCAGCACTTGGGAGGCAGAGGCAGGCGGATTTCTGAGTTCAAGGCCAGCCTGGTCTACAGAGTGAGTTCCAGGACAGCCAGGGCTACACAGAGAAACCCTGTCTCGAAAAAAAAGAGAAAGAAAAAAGAAAAAGAACGAAAAAAAGAGCTTCTAAACAAATTGTTTCTAAATAAAAGACTAAAACTGAAGAAACAAGCTTTGTTCACTTTCAACTTGAACAGTTAAATAAATAACAATTAGTACAATTTGTTTGCATAATCATTCCAATTTTGATATCCTTAGGTGTTAGGTACGATAAAAACTTAAAAATAAAACAAACCAGAGTGGCACATGTTTTTAACCCAAGCACTCAGGAGGTTAGAGTCAGATAGGCCTGTGTGAGCTAGAGGCTAATCTGTCCACAGTCCTTCCTGGCCAGCCAGGGTTACACAGTTCCCTGTCTAAAAACAATAAAGATCAAGTTGGGACAGGGTGGATCTGGGAGTAACTATCATCAAAAAACATTGTATGAAATCCTCAAATAGTAAAAAGATTATATCTATATTTTTAAGATTTATTTTTGGTTCTGTGTATGAATATTTTGCATGCATGTATATATGTGCACAAGTTTGCCTGGTGCTTAAGGAAGACAGAAAAGGGCACCAGATCTCCTGGATCTGGAGTTACAGATGGTTGTGAGCCAACAGCATGCAGGGATTTTAAACTCAGGTTCTCTATACAGCAGCAAGTGCTCTTAATCACTGAGCCATCACTTCAGTTTCAAATGTTGTTCTTGTCTTTTAAAGACATAAAAACACTCAGTTTTGGGCCTGAAGGATGACTTAGTGGTTAAAGGCACTTGCCACCAAGTCACATGACCTCCTAAAATAAATGTTACTTTAAATTTTTTAATTAAAAAAATTTTAAAAAGCAAATTAAAAAAAAAAAAACCACAAACAAACCAATCACAAAATGTAGGTCTAGGTGGGTGTACTCATAAGCCTTTAATGCCAGCACTTGGGAGACAGAGGCAGAAGATGTCTGATACCGGCCTTCTCTACATACCAAGTTCCTGGCGAGGCAGGCCTACATAGTTTAATTCTAGCACTCAGGAGATACAGACAGAATTGTGAGTTCAAAGCCAGGCAGGATTATATGGTGAGACCTGTCTAAAAACAGAAAAACACTGTGACAACTAAATGTACATTAGAGACCACCAGAAGGATATGACCTCTTAAACTTTACACACAGTTCTATGCATGAGTAAAACTGCACACAGCAACTCCAAGTGAAGCTTACAACTGAGAGCCACAAACAGAACACCATGCAAAGCACATGGTAAGGCCTCAATCTCTGAATGGTAGAGGAGACCAAACTTATAAGCGTCCCCACTTGGGAGCCCAGGGACCTGAGTTAGCCACTTAACCCTTGAAAGCATGTCTTCTATCAAATGACAGCCACACTGACGTGCTTCTTAAGGTTCAATGCTATCATCAGCTAAGTTCAACTCTATTTGTTTGTTTGTTTCTCTGTGTTGAAACAGGATCTCTCTATACAGCCCTAGCTGTCCAGGAACAGGGATAGCTCTGCCTGCCTTTGCCTCCCAGAGTGCTTCGAATAAAGGCATGCACCAGCCCACCCAGCTACTAGTTCTGTTCTATATTTAAATCCCCACAACACAGAATATGAAGCTAAAGTAACGTTTAAGTCTCTGAGTTGTCTTGAATATCACAAACCAGGCCCTCTGATGCTCCTTTTGCATTCTGTATAAAGCAACATCCAGGAAGATGTACACACGAATCACTTCCTATTCCCTTCACAGTCAAGTGCGAGTTCACGATCCTACGTGCTTTGTTTGTGCTATTGCTGGGCTTGTTTCTGAGTAAATATTTATGTTCACATTTGACTTTTTTTTTTTTTTACCTCCTGAGAAATTTTAACTGACAACCTTTTCTTGTTTTTTTGTTTGTTTGTTTGTTTGTTTTAAGATTTATTATATATACCATAGTCTTCCCTGCATGCCAGAAGAGGGCACCAGATCTCATTATAAATGGTTATGAGCCACCATGTGGTTGCTGGGAATTGAACTCAGGACCTCTGGAAGAGCAGTCAGTGCTCTTAACCTCTGATCCATCTCTCCAGACTTACAAACAACCTTTGTATACTAGGTAAATGAAAAAAATTTCACCATATTCTTTTCCTTACTTGTTTAATAGCAGAGGGGGGAGAGGGAGGGCGACAGATAGACAAAGACAGACAGACAGACATATAATGAGAAACTGGTCCAACCTGGCAAAGTGTGACACGTCTGTAACCCCAACATTTGGGAGGTAGAGGCAGGAGGATCAGTTAAAGTCTGTTCTTGTACCCAGCAATTCAAGGCTGGCTGTGCTACACGAGACCCTGTTCTAAAACAAAGCACCATCAACAACAACAAAAGGATGTGATTTTTAAAAAATCTGTGTATGCGTGTATGTGATGGCATTGTGTCCCTTAAAAGCTGGAGTTACTGGGACTTGTAAGCTACCAATGTGAGTGACAGGAATTAAACTCAGTCCTCTGGAAGAGCATCAAGTAATGTCATTTCTTATCAATGCAATACTAGTAAGAAGCACTGCGATCACATTTCATGCTGTCATCTCCTTTAGCCCATAACTAAACTGTTAGTTCCTGAAATCTCAAATACACATATAGGAATGACTGTATCACCACCATCGCTTCTCACATGAATATCAACCTCCTGTAGGTCTGAGACTGGCGTGGAGCTCACATGGTTTTTTGAGTGTATAAATGAAGCTGAACTTGATTCCCAGCAGTACACAAACCAGGCTGCCCTACTGCAATCCCAGAGTGCTATTCATGCCATGCGCGTGCGCACGCGCACGCACACACACACACACACACACACACACACACACACACACACACACACTCCTTCTAGAACTGAGGCTGCCACTGTGCAGCTAAATCCTTCCATGTCACAAGTAACTATGTTTAGTGGGCATTCTGGCAAGCTGTCTCCTGGTCCCTAGAGTCCCTGCTCCAGACGGGTCATGCCCATTCTGCCAGTCTCAACTGCATCAACTCTGAAGAGGTAGAAGGCCAACTGTGAGATGTTTTTTTCCACTGTTGGACTCCAGCTGCCTTTACGGACAGGGACAACCAGGACCTCTGGCAAGCAGGACCCAAGCACTGGCTCTGTGGCGCTGTGCTTCACATGCCTTACAAGGTGTTTGCTTCCATCCAGCTCTTATGCTAAGGACACTGAGCAATCCTGTATTTTATGTCACAGATACGGACACAAAGTTTTTTGGTAGAATATATTCAATTATTGTTGAAGTTTCTATATACTACAAAACCAGATCTGTTACATGAAAAAATGTCAGTAAAACTATTAATAAAAATATTTAAGCGTGGTGGTACATGTCTTTAATCCTAGCACTTGGGAAGCAAAGCTCTCTGAGTTTGAAGCCAGCCTGGTCTGTGTAGTGAATTCCAGGACAGCCAGAACTACAAAGTAAAAGCCTGCCTCAAAAAAACCAAAGAGGTGGGGGTGGGGCTAGAGAGATGGCTCCAAAGTTAAGATCACTGCTGTTCTTCCACAGGATCTTAAGTTCAAATTCTGGCAACCACATGGCAGCTCACACAATCTATTACTATGGTCCCACAGGATGCCTTTTTCTGGTACGCAGACAAGACATACATATACATAAAATTAATGAATGAATAAATTCTAAAAAGATTTTACAGACTATCTCCACAATCTGTTACCTGGGGGATTGGTTTTGCTTTTTAATTTTTTTTTACTTTTTATGTATGTATGGTATGTGCATGTTTGGGGGCACACCGAGATGCTGGAGTTACAGGTGGTTGTGAGCCACCCAACGTCGTAACCACATTCTCTCCAGCTGCCCTTCTTTTCTTCTGTTTTGTTTTGCTTCATGACAGGTCTAATTATATAGCTATGCCAGGCCTGGAAGATGACCCTTCTGCCTCAGCCTCCTGAGTGAAGCACCACACCTAACTCATAATCTATCTCTTCTCTCCTCCTCCCTCTCAATAAAAGCCAAGCATGGTGGCACATATCTTTAATACCAGCACTGAGGAGACAGAGGCAGACAGACCTCTGTGAGTTCAAGGCCAAGATGGTCTACATAGCAAGTATGCTGTGTTGATTTGACTAGGTACGCCCCCCCCCCCCCCCCCCCCGTGCACTCTGTTAGGAGGTGTGGCCGTGTGGGAGGAAGTGTGTCACTGGGGGGTGGGCTCTGGTGTCTCCCATGCTCCAGTGAGGCCCAGTGAGGCACACCTCTCTTTGCTGGCTTTAGATCAAGATGTAGAACTCAGGTTTGTCTTCAACCCCATGTCTGCCTGCATGTTGCCACATTCCCCCTGTGACAATAATGGACTAAATCTCTGAAACTGTAAGCCAGCCCCAACTAAAGGTTTTCCTTTTTTAAGAGTTGAGTTGCCATGGTCATGGTGTTCCTTCACAGCAATAAAACCCTGATATATGGCTACCTTGATTTTTTTGAGACTATCTAAAAAAAACAAAACAAAACAACAGAAAGCAAAACCCAAAATGTAATAATAATAAAGAGAAGTAAAAATCTCAAATAAATAAGCCATTACTTAAGTATGTGTCTTTCTTCAGATGTAGGCCAATGGTACTGAGGCCTACTGGGCACTCCTCTATGCAGGGCTCCGCCCATGGGCTTCCTAATGAAACTAAGAGAAGGAAGGACATGCCTTTGCCCATCTCCATCTCCTCACTATGCTAGCCTCGCCGTGCTAGCCACCCTGGCTACCCCACACTTGCCACTTTTCTACTTGTTGCCATTTGGCCTAAAATGCCCTCCTCATGGTTGGGTTTTTATCACCCAATGTCCTCTCCCCCACAGTGGCACTAGCCAATGCCCTAACTGGCCAGCTCCTAGTGCAGTAAACCTGAAGTTACTTGTACAATACAGAATGTGCTTCTACATAGAACAGGCAACAGGACATTAAGGAGACACAGGTTCCTCTTACTGCCCTTCCTCTGTATGAGTGAATGCTCCCAAACAGCAGAACACCATTTTTTCCAGGGCTATCTTTTTTTTTTTTTAATTAATTATTTATTTATTATATATAAGTACACTGTAGCTTTCTTCAGACACCCCAGAGGAGGGCATCAGATCTCATTATGGATGGTTGTGAGCCATCATGTGGTTGCTGGGATTTGAACTCATGACCTTTGGAAGAGTAGTCAGCGCTCTTAACCACTGAGCCATCTCTCCAGCCCTTCCAGGGCTATCTTGAGAATATGTGGTATAACAGTAATCCCTCAGTAAATATTAGAATGAGTGGGGATATACTTCAAGGAGTCACTGTCCTCAGCTGAGCCACGTGAGGAAGGGACACAGGACGGCATGTACTGAAGTAGCAAAAGGACTGCAACAATTTATACTGTTCACATTGCCTCACAGAGAAACAGACAAATTACAGGTGAGACAGTAGGAAGGAGACAGGCTGCCCACTCCAGCTGAGTCACTGACAATCACGTGAGGCCTCAAAACAATTTCAAAAGCAGTAACAACTTAACTGGAATGACCAGCAAGCTGCTATTTAACAGACAACTCTCATGGTGCAATGGCAAGTATTTGCTGTTATGTATTTCAAAAATTCATTTAAAAAATCAGAAGCCTGCTTAATGTGGTGCGTTCTTATTGAGGTCTAAACAATGCCTTCAATGGTTAGGTCCCTGAGAATTAATATATATGGTCTGGTACATAGAAGTTTTTGTTATGGTGGGGTTTCAAATCCAATATCCCAGGCTGGCTTGAACCCTGATTCAGATCCTTCTGTCTACACCTCTGAGGTGTAGGATTACAGGCATGTACACTTGTCAACTTTATTTGGTGTTGGGGATCAGACCTAGGGCTTGGTGTACACTAGGCAAGCACTCTAGCCACCGAACTATTACCTGGCTTCTGCATTTTGTCTGTTTGTGGTGGTGGTAGTGGGAATTGAACTTAGGACCTCACACATGCTAGGCAAGCACTCTACCACAGAGCAATAATCATAGGCAGATACATCAAGTTTTATCTGCTTCATGAAAATTCAAATGGAACAATTTTCTGGCTAAGTGAACATGTTCATGAGAGACCTCTGAGAAAATCCAACTGGCTAGCCACAATTTTCTTAAAGGAGTAGAAAGGAAGGGGGATGAGAGAAACGCAGAAATTAAGCATGGGTTGACCAAGATTCCAAGCACAGGGGAAATGTGACTAGCCATGTGGACAGCAGGGTCAGCTCATCGTGTAATAGGATACTAGTTTTTGTAATGTTCTTTAGGTAAAATGGCAGTAAGCAAATGTACCCTGCTCAGACCTAGGGTCCATTCAGAGGCCTGAAGGGCACTGGGAAGATTCAGAACTGGAAGAGGGACTCCAGAGGGTCTATCAGGCTGGAAGCACATACCTTTGGGAAGCAATGACAGTTGGACCACAACAACCCACTAAGTGTAGAAAGGCTTTAGTAGTGACTCTGGGAGATAAAAACAAGACAGCATCAGTCACTGGGAGACACATGGAAAAAGTGAGCAGTACTTTTCTCTGTGTTAAGCCTCCACAGCAAAGAACATGTCTGCATAACTCCTTGCTGACGCACAGCTCACAAGGAAAGTGAGAGACAATGAAGAGAGGGAAGCTGCCATTCCCACCTGAAAACTCTGGGCTGAAGGTCAGAATACCTTTACTTTTCCCCTACAGACATGTTTTAACTTGTAGTGCCACAGTATAGACTATGCTTCAACATTTATAAATTGGTAAGATTAAAATAAAGCAGACTCTGTTTTATTGGGGACACAGAATCCAGAGAAGATGGACACCAACCCCAGGTTCCAGTTGGAACAAGAACTGTATCCTCACTGACATTTAGGGGGCCCTCATCATTCCGTGGCACCTACCCTGCATGTGATAACACCCCAAGATAGCACACCAGTCCGTCTGGGAACGAAGCGATGCAGCCAAGGATATTATCCAAGAGGGCTGCAGTCAGGACAAAGGGCAACACAGCAGAAGCCCAGCTGCAGTCCGCTGCCGGGTGCTGTGCACACATTACTATAAGCAGGAAACCACATTGATTTTCAGATAGTTACTTAGGTTAGAGGAACATTATCACTCATGTTTTAGAAAGCCTCTTGGGTGCTTGTAATAAAACAAATGTTTTCTTTGAGGGTCTTGTATGTAAACCAATTGAATGATCTTCTATGAGGATAAATGTGCTCTAGTAAATTCTGCCAAGAAATAAAATTTTATAACACTAGTTCCAGTAAATTATGTTTTAAAAGTGAAGTGTATTCCTACAGAGAAGGCAAGGTTGTGGTAATGGGAGAAATTGAAATTACTCTGTAGTGAAAGCCCTCTGCAGACAAGACATCTGTGGTCCACTGTCCCATCCGATTGCCTCAGGCAGCATCTAAGGCTTCCATGACCCCAACTCCTGTTTCCAAACGTTTCTCCAAATGAATGAAATTAATTAAGTGCTACCCCAAACTAATGAAATTAAGCAAGACCAAGAGAACATGCATAATCTAAAGTTTGTATGGTTGGCTCAGGAGAAGGAAGATGCTTATCAGGTGTGTTTTAGGATCCTGGGAGCCAGGCATGGTGCTACACACCTTTAAACCCACACTGCTCAGGAGGCAGAGACAGGTGACTATCTTTAAGTTCCAGGCTAGCCTGGACTACATAGCAAGCTCCAAGCCAGCCAGGAGACCCTCTTTCAAGGATAAAATAAAGTAGCTCCTGGGGCTAGAAGGATGCTCCAGTGGTTAAGAGCATGTTCTTGAGCCTCAGGGGGTTCAACACTCTCTCCGAACGTTCTGGGTGAGCACTGCATGCATGTGGCATATATATCATTCGTTCTTATTCTCTTTCACCCACACATAAGTAAAAAGAAATTTTTGTTTGTTTGTTTTTTTGTTTTTTCAAGACAGGGTTTCCCTGTGTAGCCCTGGCTGTCCTGGAACTCACTCTATAGACCAGGCTGGCCTTGAACTCAGAAATCCGCCTGCCTCTGCCTCCCAAGTGCTGGGATTAAAGGCGTGCGCCACCACTGCCCAGCTAAGAAATCTTAAAAAAAAAAAAAAAAAAAGAAAGAATTGTAGGAATTAAGTAATTTTGCCTAAAGAGGGCAAATGAAATAACTAACCACTTCTCTGGATAAATACGACGAAATCTTTTAACTGAGAATAACAGAAACATCTTTTTTAAAACTGAAATCAGCCCTTTTACTGTGTTATGTAAAATGGATCTGTGCCGTGTGGTCAGCACCACACCCAGGGTTGTGCTGTGTAGTGAGCAGTTGCTGGCTGACTTCCCTGTGCCCACCAGGCATCATGTTAGGTTTAATGACCACTCTCCTTGGAGAACGTGCCAGTCACCACTTTCTGATGTCCCCTCTCTTCTTCATTACACTAAGAAAGTCTGAACATCCAAGTGTGAGCAAGATGCTCAAGCCCCACACACAGAGAGCTCTTCTCCCTTTCTAAGCGGCTTTCCCCATCCATGACTCAACACAGTGAGGCCTCCCAGACATCTTCAAACATATTCCTGAGCTCCAATCCCCCTATCTAACTTCTGTTTCACACCTGAGTTTAGATGCCTGGCAGGAAACAATCTCACACCTACTTTGCCTGAGCAGTCATTTTTGGCCTTGCTCTCTGCCAGGTAGTATCACCCTTTAGCCCACTGCTAAGTGAGGTGCGTTGTCACTTGTAGCTTCAACACCATGAAGGGCTCCCCCAACCCTTTACTGGGCCTGAGTCTCCTGCCTCCTCACTGGGCCTCTTCTCCCAGCACTTTCGCCTGGCTGTCTTCCTTTCTTCTCCTCTTTGAGTACTTTGCTTAAGTGTATTTGGAAGTCTTCTGAACCCACACCCCACCCACCCACGCCCAATGATCCTTTATCGCTGCACTCCACAAATCTCTTTCCTACCAGTCATCACATCACAAAGTGTGAGAATGCCTTCACTTGCTTGCCTGTATTGCCCGCTGTGCCAGAGAGATTTATGTCAATCTGATACAAGAGTCACCTGGGAAGTGGGAACCCAATTAAGAAACTGCTCCTGGCAGCCTGGCCTGTGGGCAAGTGTGTGGAGCATTTTCTTGATTAATGACTGATGTGTGAGAACCCAGCTCACCATGGATGGTGGATCCCTGAATAGGGGTTCTAAGCTGTGTAAGGAAGCGTCTGAGCAAACCATGAGAAGCAAGCCAGAGAGATAGCAGCAGCCCTCCACGGTCGGTTTCAGTTCCTGACCTGACTTCCCTCAATAATGGAGTATGACCCCAAGTTGCATAGTCTTTATCACAGCAATAAACACTTGACAAAAGACACCTACTAAAGTCCAAGCTCCACAGCAGACACGAGCTCTGGCTTAGCCCCGCAGAGCAATAGCAGTACTCAACACGGTTACTGCTGCCACTCTACAATTTTTTTTCTGCTAATAAGATTATCCCAAACTATTTTTTCTAGGGTTCTGTTTTGAGACAGAATGAGACTCTGTAGCACAGGCTGTGCCCAAACTCAAGGCAAACCTCCTGCCTTAGACTCCAAGTGCTGACATTAGAGGTGTGATATATCACATCAAGGTCAAGTCTTTTTCTGTAAGATTTACTAGGGGTATACCCCACATAAACTTTTAATCATCATTTAAACAGACACAAATGCCTAAAGTCCTGACAATATTGGCGATCATCATATCAGTGCTAAGAGCCCTACTGAGAGCACAACATTGATTATATTACATGAAACAGTACTGACATAGGCCAGGCTGGGGGAGTCTGATGTGATTGATACGTGTGGTCAAGCTACTCCTGAACACTATGCAGGAGCTAGATGACATCAGCCCCTTTCTTCTCATCTGTCATGGTACCAACTTGTTACATTCAAGTTCCCACACTTTCTGACAAGCAGAGGAACCTGGGAAAACTCTAAGCACGACACTGCCCCAGTCAGCACCTTGGCCTCCAAAGGCTTCCCCCATACGATATGGATTCTGGAAAGCTATTCACAGTCCCGTGTGTATGTTAAAGGAAAGAATGGTTTGGATATAGCAGCTCCTAAATTAATTACCTTTCAAGGCAGAGGTTTGATGAGCTTCCAGCCTCCAAGAGGGGGAGGTGCCCAGGGGTGAGAAGGACAAGGTGCACCAGGTACCGGCCCTCCCTTGGTGTCACTCAGGGCATGGCTGAGTAAGAAGGGTTTCCTATGAAGCCCTATTGCACTTTACTGCTGACAAGCGTGCATGGGATGCCTCAGGAGGGCTGGTTTCAACACCTCCAACACAACTGTTTGGAACAGCTTTAGGAACAAACTGGAAGCCCGGTTTATTTAGCATCCCTACAGCGGTGCTCCCTTGTAGACAACCTTATAAAACGGAGGTACACACAACATGCTATTTTAATTACACTACCAATCCAGCCTGAGTAACACACCATGCCTTTTTTTTTTTTAATCACACTGATGTCTAGCCCCTCTGTGATTCTGAAAGGGCCCAAACTGCCACCAATGCTTGAAGCCATGGACAGCTGTGAAACAATTTCCCCAGCTCTTCTTTTCACTGTCTCCTAAAGAATGTAATAAAATGTCCTGGTAACCATCGGGTCTATACTAGCCATTTCATGCTTATGAGCTGAATTCGCAGTGATGATCAACCACTTCTCAGGCACCAGAGCGATGCTGACACCGAACAGTCCCTGTTCTCAAGGAGCTTAAAGTCTCATGGGAAAGAGCAGGCAGAAGGCAGATGCTCCTACTCTTAGGGCTGGAGTGCTCCTCACACACTGAGAGCACTCCTACTACCAAAATTTCAGGTGGTCAGCTTTTCAAAACGCCTGCTCTCTGCCATTAGCCTCAATTCCACATTCTACCGCCTTCCTTTTTTCTATTTAAAAAATGTTCCATCTTCTTGTCCCTCCATCCTTCTCTGTTTGCTTTCCCCTCTTGGTCTATTAAAAACTAAACAAAAAACAAAAGTCACACTCAAAAGCTGTTTGAGTTTCTTGTCTTCCAGAGCCTTGGCAGCCCATCCTGCTTCTTGGCTTCCTCTTTTTCCAGATCTTCTTTCTCTACCTGTCCTTCATTGCAAATATTCCTCAGAATACAGTTCTATTTGGAACTTGCTATGTAGCCCAGGATTGCCTCAAATGCATGATCCTCCTGCCTCAGTCTTCCCTGTGCTGTTGCTATGGTATGTGACCAGTTTTTAGAACACAATTGCTACCACAATTCTCTTCTTCCCAGAGAATCTCATACACTTCACCATCAAAAACTTCACAAACTCATGTGGAAAGGTCACCTTCAGCCTTGGCACCTTTGACTCGAGCATACTCAGCCACTTAATGGAAGGAAGCAGCTTCCATTCACATTCTTTGATAGGTAAACAAAGAAACCATGTGTCCTAGTTAGCTTTGACAGTGAGGTTGACAACCTAGAAGCACCTGGGACTCTCAAGGCTGACAGGGAATTATCTGTAGGGAATTATCTTGTTGACTGTTACAAGGAGGGCCCAGCCCACTACAGGTGACAGCATTCCCTAGCCAGGCAGTCCTGGGCTGTCTAAGGAAGCTAACTAAACCCTAGTCTGCATAAGCCAGCAAGCAGAACTCCTCTATGGCTTCTTCTGTTGTATCTTCTTGGTTAGAAGTAATGCAGTATGGACCAGCAGGCAGATCTGCCGTAGAGTCTCCACTTGAGTTTCTGCTCTCATGTGTCTTAGTGAGAGACTTTCTACCCTAAGTTGGTGTTGGTCATAGTACTCATCACATCATCAATGAAACTAAGAACTATACAAATGTAAAGCTTCCATAGACGGTTGACGTGTATTACCCTAGTCTTCCAATGTCTTCTGTTACTCTGAAATCTTTCAAACTGAAAAGCTGGGGGAAACATGCAGGGTCAGAATCAAAGACATAAGCCATTGCCTTTGCCTCTTGGAGAATTTATAATCTACTTAATTTGCCTAATCTTACCTAAAAGCAGGCAGAGCTGAGAGTTCAATAATTGATTAATAATAAAACTCAATATACAATCAAACTACAATCATGGTCTATTCTGTGGCAGCAACATGCTAGACACTGTATATGAGCCACAGAACAACTATGGAGAGAGAACTTGCCTCTCTAAGGCATTTTTCCTGTCCTAGCTTCTGTGTTACTCAATCCCAGAGCCTGTTTTCCTTCAGCAGGCAAGTTTCCTCGTTCTCCTGGTTCAAGGCTGCTGCCGCCTGTGTCCCAAGACCTCTGCCTCTACCCCCACTACGGCACCAACTCTAAGCCTACTGCTTCCTACTCAGCCTCATGCTGTCCTTGTCTTTGTCAAATTGTTTCATAAACATTTCATTTTCCATTCAAAACTTTCCAAGGTTCTCTAATGTCTATAATATGCAATTCAAAGCCCTTGGCTTGACAGAGAAGCTCACATTTTACTCTTGTTACACCCTCCCACTTGTTTTGTATTCTGCAGCCGAAGGCTCACCCACCACTGACCGCTCTCTGTACCTGCCCTCTACCATGTTTGCTGGCAGGTTCCTCCAGTGAGTCTACATCACACTCTTCAACCCAATCCCCATCGCTTGAAATCTTCCCAGATGACT
Organism: Uromys caudimaculatus; assembly: GCA_028551405.1. NCBI lineage: Eukaryota > Metazoa > Chordata > Mammalia > Rodentia > Muridae > Uromys > Uromys caudimaculatus. The sequence continues at coordinate 98,949,272 of CM052708.1, forward strand.
AAGTGCTCCAGCACAGCGAGGGCAAAGCCATCTCTCATTCTTCTGCCCCCACAGCAAGGCACTGGTGGTTACTACTTCAATATTTTCTTAGCACCTTTAATAGATTATGAACCAATTGAAAGTAGTTCCTTTTCTTTTTTTTTTTTTCTTTCTTTTTTTTTTTTTTTGGTTTTTTTCAAGACAGGGTTTCTCTGTGTAGCCCTGGCTGTCCTTGAACTCAGAAATCCACCTGCCTCTGCCTCCCAAGTGCTGGGATTAAAGGTGTGCGCCACCACTGCCCGGCAGTTCCTTTTCAAATACAACAAGCACATAAGGTTGTGACGGAGAACACAGGCGCCTTTACCTAAAACTAGTATCAACTTTTGACCTATAAGAATTGTTAAAAAAACATTTAAACAATATTGTTTTTATTGTGTTTTAATTTATTTTATTCATGTGTATGTTTCTATGTTAAGTGAGTGTGGGTACCTGTGAAGGCCACAAGAAAGCACTGGATTCCTTGGAGCTGGAATTGTGGTTTTGAATCCTCTCACATAGGTGTTGGGAACACATCCCAGTCCCCTAAAGAGCAGCAAGCCTCTCAAACTGAATCTTCTTTCCAGTCCTACTGTGGTTTTACATACACAAACCCACTACATATAATTTAGGATTTTAACACTCTAAGTGTACAATTCAGTGACATTATTACATTTATAACATTGTACAACTATGACACTATCCAGCTCCAATATGTTCACCATTCAATACAGAAACTTCAATGATTAATAACTCCTTACCAGGAGGCAAAGCAAGAGGATCATGAATTCAAAGCTAGCCTACCTAGTTACACAGCAAGAACCTGTCTCAAAAAAAGGGTGTGCTAGCATGAAGCAGTAATCTCAGCATTTGAAGGTGGAAGCAGAAAGACTAGTAGGAGTTCAAAGTCATCCTCTACTAAACAGCAAGTTCAAGGTCAGCCTGAGCTATATGAGGCTGTCTCAAAACAAAGTCGGACATCCACATACTGAAAGGTAGGCAAGATAAGCAATGGACTCTTAGCAGAGAAGATAATAAGGCTGAGAATCCTGAGACAGATGTACTGCTTTGTTTTTCTGGCTTTTGTTTGTATGGTTGCTTTTTGGTTTTCTCTCTGTGTATCCCTTGCTGGCCTTGAACTTCGTTCTGTTTTAGTAATGATATTGTTTCACCTCAAAGAATCTTTAAAAGAAAAAAAAACTTTATCTGATTATGTAATAGAACTCTTGGTGGGGAAGGTACTGACTCAATTTTACATATTCAAATAAATAAAATAAAAACACTTGTCAAATATAATATTATATAAAGAGAAAAACTCATTTTACTACCCTCTCCCCTGCTTAAATGGCTTAGTGACTTCTCAAAATAACACCAACCAAAATTCTGAATTTTAGGTTTCCATTTGCACTAGAGGCTTACTTATAATACAGACATTCCTATCAAAACTACAATAGAAAGGACTTGGGCAAAATATGCCACTTATGATGAGTAAACTTACTGTTCAAAACCATTCATGCTTCCTCATCCAGCTAGAGCGAGTCAATTCAGCAAAGTGTGAGCTGTGGACTACACATAACAGGTACACAAGGCCCCTAGTGGCTCAGAGTGCACAAGCGTCTACAAGGCATGACTCTTCTATCTTAAATAGAGCAAGCTTTATGGAATCGTTACAAGAATCAAAACAATATTTTCCTTCTAAAAGAAGAGCCAATGATAGATAAAAAGCATAACCAAATGCATGATGAACTCCAAAAATAGTTAATTCACTATGTACACACACACACACACACACACACACACACACACGCACACACACAGAGACAGAGAGATTCACACACACCACTAAACAGCTTGATGTTTGAAAGTAAGAATTTAATTTACATGGCAACATATATCAATTTATATTTTTAAAAGTCTACAGGGGCCAGTGATGGCTCAGTAGTTACGAGTCTTGCTGATATGTAAGGGGACCCAAATTCCATTTCCAGAATCCATGATGGGCAGCTGAGAACCACCTATAACTCCAGGGAATCAATGCCTTTTTTTGCCTTCTATGAGCATTAAATAAACCCATACTCAGAAACACATGTGTATACATTATTTTTATACACACACACACACACACACACACACACACAATTATTACCTTTTCTCATGCAACATAATTAGCAACTCCACCTCACACAAGTTTGAAGATCAGTAACTTGGAATGCAAACTGTTTTGTCAAGTACAGACACTAGTGAGTACAAGCAGCATGCCTGCCCTGGAGAGCAGCTCTCTTATACACTAAGCAGCTGCCCACTGGGAGGACACTGTGTGCCACTGCTGTGTTTTAACAAAGTAATGTGTCTAAATTTAAATCTACACACTGATACTGACAGAAAGAAGTCCTAGAAAGGGTAAAACTACATCTAAAATTCATTAAGTGAAAACCAATTATTCTGCTTATTCAATATAATTTATAATTGATGAAACTACAATCTCACTATGAAGTACTGAGTACTTATGCTGAGGGTAACACCAGAAAAAAATTTAATGTATCGCTTTATATATATCATTTAATTCACACATCTTAATTGGAAGCTGACTTCAAAAAGCATCCAAGCTACATTATGTATTCTGTCTCCAACAATAAAGGCCATGAAAACATTAAATCGTCAGGTAGGATGGCTTAACAGGCAGGTCCTTGCCCCCAAGCCTGACAACCTGAGGTGGGTCCCTGAGACCCACATGGTGGGATCTTGGCACGTTGTCTTCTGACACCCTCATACACACTGTGACATGTGCATTCTCACACATATACAACATCAATAAATGTTATTTTAAAGACTGGTTTTAACTTCTATACAGGTAGCAGCACAAAATATAAAGCCAAACTCAGACAAGAGCAGAGGACAGAAATCACAGCATAACACAGGGTGGTAACACGAGGAAGGCAGTCAAAAGCAGAAACTCAAAATTCATTGTCACTTAAAACAGCGGTTCTCAACTTGTGGGTCCTGATTCCTGTCACAGGGTCACACAGCAAATATCCTGCATATCAGGTATTCATATTAAGACTCATAACAGTAGCAAAACTACAGTTATGAAGTAGCAACAGAAATAATGTTATGGGTTGCCACAATATGAGGAGCCGTATTAAAGGGTCGGTCACAGCATTAGGAAAGTTGAGAACTACTGACTTAAAAGATCTGGTGGGGAGTATCTCCAAAAATTGAAGCAGCTGCTATGTGTACAGGGTAGCTTAATATATGCACTTTTGAAAAAAGATACCTAGTATGCTCTTGGAAATCACACTCTTCCCAAAACGGTTTACAATAGTAAGATTTGCCATCCCGCCAAGCGAGTACATCATTCCCAGTGATAGGTGATTATGAGGACTTACAAAGATAGAAAGTCTTTCGTGCTTCAGAAACACAAACCTCTCACAGACGAACCCCACTACATCATGGACTCAAGTGTACTTTTCCTTCATCTAAAAAACGATCATCTCATGAAAATCTTCAACTTGTTTACAGTTTTAAATCTGATAGCACTTACTCACCAGAAAGCCACTCTATGTCTGAATAACTGATACTCGCTTGAAGCTACAACTTATAACTTGATCAGCTGGAGCTGTTTGAACTCACAAGAGACGTACACAGGGGAGCCAACACCAATAGCAATGGCAGCGACAGCAGAGACCTACCGTAGGGAATGTCCGTGATTCTACACAAACAACCAAGGGAGGCTTGTATCTCTTAATATTTCTCTACTTCTCAACCACTGAAAAATGATCAGCCACACAAGAAATCCTGAGAATAATTAGGGGCTCACTTAAAGAATACAGCATATCTTTCTGGGGCTGTAGCCAGTTGGTAGAGTGCATGCACGAAGCCGAGTTTAGCCTGGCATAAGGCCAGCATGGCATCCCACACCTGTAATGCCAGCGCTAGGGGCAAGGTAAAGACAGGAGAATGAAAAACTCAAGGTTACCCTCAGCTAGACATTGTCTGAGGCCAGCCTGAAACAGTCAAAAAAAAAAAAAAGTACCTAATACTCAAAATCAGGACAAAATTTCAAAAAGTACCACAAATCTGATCAACATTATGAACTAATCCGTACAAAATGGGAGCACTAGGGTGGACCAGATGGCTTGTGAGGAAGATCTCGCAGCTCAAGCCCGGCAGCCTGAGTTTATCCAGAGACCCCACATAAAGGTAGGAGAGACCGACCAACTCCACGAAGTTGCCCTTTAACCCCCACATGCATACATCATGCAGTCACACATAGACTAGTAACAGTTATAGCAACACGAAATTTTGCTCTTAATCCACCAATCATGGTCTTAAAACATGAGTGCTCAAAGCTAAATATTTCAGTTAGCTTCTACCCTGAATGTTTGCACATACTTGCTGTGTATATCCACTAATATTTGCCAGCACCTCCTATCTACAAACTTAAAGCACCAATGAAACCTCACCTTCCATTCAAGGCTGATCCTGGTTCTAAGATTTTTTTAGACCGACATGATTCAAATATCGGTTTAAACAAATCATCATGACTTCTTGCCATCTTGACTCAGAAATGCAAAATTGGTGATTTTAAATAAAGCCAAGTGGCCAACACATTCTTTGAAAGCTGGCTTCAAACTGTTTTCACACTAGATTAAGCAATATCAACAAAAAACACCACCTTTTAAGAGTTTAAATTTATAATTTAAAGCAAAATTATTCTACTAAGGCCACAGGTTACTTCCTGAATTGCTTTGCAAAGTCAATACAATAAATATGATGGCATAGATCTGAGACCAGCTTGTTCTCACTGCACGCTCTGGCATTTTAGGAGGGCTGTACTAAGGTTATTCCAGCAAAGTAATACTAACACAACATGCCCCAAAACTGCATGTGTAAAGGCTGACATCACCTAAAGCTACAATTAAAAAAAAGGCAAGCTCCTTTACTTAACTTCAGTTTTGTTCCATATACACAGTACTCAGTCCGTGGAAACCCACCTCGTCCCAACACACCTCAGCCTGCTGCACGCCACACCCACAGATACAGATACATTTCATTTGACGTTAGCACCAAACCATGCAGACCATAGAAGAAAAGCAAAATTATGTAACAGAAAACACAAGATAGAAGTTAGGAGAATTTTATAACAACAATCCATAGGCAGCTTACCTGCAGTTTGGAGGAGGGTCTAAAGTGATGTCTGCCAGCTCCTTCTGGATCCTGGGAGATCAGGAAACAAAGTCAGTTAGAGGCCCTTCCAGAATCAGGTCAGTAGCCCACTTTACTCCACTGAGGAAGGAGAGGATACCCAGAAGTCCCAGGTTGGGGAGACTTCCCAGTGCAGGGAAGCAGCTTGAGGCCTCTCCTACCCTTGACAGCAGAGGTCTTCCAGTACTGCCAAGCGCACCAGGGCATTTGCCCTCAGTGTTTTCCATTTACACAGTTTAAACTTTTCTCAATTGCTGCTTCCCCAGCTTTTCCAGTATCTCACCAGCGAATGAATGTGAAGGTCATTATCCTGAGGTGAGTCTCCCCCCTGGGATTCCCAGACCTGGGACCCAGCAGTAGTTGTCCATGTCTGGTCCCCCTTCCCCTGAACCCCAGGATCAGAACTCTGCAGTACTGGGCCTCTTGGCACCCTAAACAGTGACTCCACACACCAGCCCACCCCCAGACCAGGCCCACAGTTCTGAGTCTCTCAGCAGACCACAGAACCCCGGCCAGGTACCCCCACCCAGGCCAGGACCCCGCACATCAGCGCCATCAGCAGTTGGTCAGTACTGCTCAGACCCGGACAGTGCCCGCACCCAGGCGCAGTGGCCTGCCGGCAGAGCCAATATGGCCGCTCGGGCCCTAGTGACCGCCACCGTTAAGGGTCGAGCAGCCCAGGAAGTGCTGGCTGAGCTGAGGGCGGCAGGACCCCCGGTGGCCCCGCACAGGTGCACGGTCACCTGCGCCCCCCACAAGCACCGTCCCGTTCCCAGACCCGGACTTCCCGGTCGCCAGAGCCGAGGACGAGCTTGCTCGGGTAGCCCCGGCCCACCCGCCCGCCCGCAGGCCCACCCTGGCCTCTCCACACCTCCTCACCTCACAAAGAGCCCATCCCCCACCCTCAGGCCGAAGCCACTGACAGTTCACACCGGGCCCTGGCCTTTGTCTTCTCTTCTGCTAACCCAGGCGCTAAGGGAACCAGCTAAAACGGCAAACTTTGGGGCCTTAAGCTGCCTCTCTTAAAGGGAAACTATTTGTATAACTTCTCATCCTGACCAGCTGTTGTTACAACTTAAAAATTCACCAAGGCAACTAACTAGTAAAAATAACAACACTCAAACTCGGCAATCTGAATGGCAATGGCTGATTTTCCCTTTCCAAAGGTTTTCGGAGGGTAAGAAGAAGCCTGCTATAATGAAAGAACGCACTGACCTTTTTATCTGATACTTCTTTCAGTTAAAAGGAAAACAAACTGAATGGTGCCAGGGGAAGTTCTTCAAACTTTCCTACTAAAAGCACTTCCTGTCCCTACAAATGTGGTCCAGTTTAGAACATCCAGTCTCTACTGACATTACACTAGTGTCCTGCTAAATTCTACCACTGCCAGTAAGCATTTCAGCCCTATACAATCGAATCTGGTGTTTCATTCCCAAATGCACATTAGTTTGGAGGACTAGTTTCCGGATTCTTGTATGTGTTGGAATTGACCATTTTCAGATTTGTCAGAGAGCAAATGTGTCCCCCTGAGCTGTAAAAAGGACACATTGCTCCTTTAATGCTTAGAAGGTGAAGCTTCTAAGAAGGCTGGGGATAGATAGCTCACAGCTAAAGATGCTTGCTATCCTACCTTGCTATCCCCAGTTCAATCCCTTGAACCTACATGCAGAGAGAGAACTGCCTCCAGGAATTTGGCCTCTGACCTCCACACATGTATCGTGGCATGCCTGAATCCGCACATAGCACATGAATGCATACAAAATAAAATTATAAGTTTTTAAAAGGCAGTTTAACTCACTGTATCTCATGCAGCATTTCCAGACTACTGATCCAAGGTCTGCAAGTGATTCAAAGGCCTGTTCAGAAAGTGAGCCCAGCTCTGCACACTCCCCACCGCTGTTCTCCTCTACCAGAGACCACGTCGACAGGGAATGAGTCCCTAGTCTGCCCACGTGGGTGTCATTTTCACATCGTCTCCTGGTACATGTGTTCTTCCCAACACATTTCAACCCCAACTCTAACTCCTCCCTTTCACCCTTTCCACCTTGTGCCTTTGACGTTAACCTTAGGTCTCCTGGAACACAGACAGCCACTGTTTAGGAGTCTAAATCCACTGCACTAAAACACATTTACAGCATGTTGGCTTGCAGGTAAAACCATCACTTACTGTTTGCCTGCTGCCATTTCTACTTGTAATGTTTCTTTACCAGCTGTTTCCGAGTAGTCTCTGGTAGGCCAGGATGACAAGGAATGGCAACGGCTGTTCTTCACTCCCAAAGGTTTTCTGAGGGTAGGAACTTCTCCCTTTTACTGGAGAAGAAAGTCCAGCTAAAAGCAGCAGGGCTCAGTACAGTACAGTTGGCCTCTTCCTACCCTCCAAAGATCTTTAGAAAGGAAAACTTTGAATTGATCCTACCTGGCACATCCTATTCCTGCTGGTGGTTCATGCCTGCTAGGTCAGTATGCTACCATCTGAGCTACCAAATAGGTTTATATTTCTTTGTTTGGCACTTTGTTCATGAAACAGAGTTTCATGGAACACCCTTTGAACTCAGGACATCTATCTGCCTATTACTGTTTCCAAGGGCTGAGCTGATAAAAGACCTGTACCACTATGCTCAGAACTAAGTTTCTAACGTCCTTAGCATACAAGACAAGCTGTATCTACGGGAAAATCTATTTATTTGTACTATACTGACAAAAAGCAAACTACTTTCTATGCCTGTGCATTTTCTTCCTAATATAGTCACAAACACACCAATTTCTAGCATAATACAAAAGCCCCACTGACATCACAGCTAATGTCCTGCATTGGGGCAGAACAGGTCAAAAGCAGAATGGAGGTTTAAGAAGGTGGGGATTGATGGAAAGGCAGAATCTAGGCTCAGGGAGATTCACAGGGCTTCCTCAAAGACCCCGGAGAGGCTGAGATATCATCAAAGCATGGAAACTGAGATTCACAGGGCTTCCTCAAAGACCCTGGAAAGGCAGAAATCTAATCAAACCACAGAGACTGATAACAGTTTTAACAAAGCATCCACACCTCTCGAGACCTCAACACTAACCATTTAAAGTGAGCTGAAGTCGCTCTTATCACTCCAGTTAGGCTGCTAAGACAGCATACCAAGTTTCTGAATTTAAGGTCAAGGAAAATGACAGAACAAACTGTCAATCTCCGAGGTCCAGGCTCACTACTCAGCAGAGAGATCCAAAGCCATTTAGACCTTCCATTTCATTTTAAATTCTCTAAAGAATGCCCTTCCCCACCAGCCCACAGTTTCTGTTCCTTACTATGGCCAAATATCTCAACAAAAAGTGAAGGAGACGTGAAAGGGTGGGGGAGGGGTTCCCAGGTATCTGCTAGAGATTATTTTAAGGATGACAGGGGCTGACAGAGGTAAAGTATACACCTGTCTTTTTACACAAGAGACTATCGCTGGCTGTAGTAAGTGTCTCACTTCTGTAACCCCAGAAATCAAGAGATCGAGACAGAAATTGTGTTGAGTTCAAGGCCAGCTTGGGCCACAAGAGACCCTGTCTAATAAAATAACAAGTCTTCCTGAAAAGTATCAAACTGAAGTTCTTAAACAGAAAAGGAAAAAAAAATCTCTAAAAAGAACTGAAATAATTTTATAGTCATTCACTAATTTGTTCATCTCCCTCAGCTCTCCAAAAAGGCAAAGGCTCTTCAAATTCTGCCAGAAAACAACACGTAACTTTAACCACTAATGGGAGTTAGTTGTTCCTTAAGCAATGGATGGAGAAAACCCTATTCAGAAAACACCACCCCTGCAACAGGTGCAGAGGAAGAAAGACTCGTTTTGACAGAGTGGCCCAGGAAGATATTCTTAATAATGAAGTACAGTAACAGCCTCCAGGAAGTCAGAGATTCGTGATTACTAGGATGAAGACTCTGAAATCACATTGAGAGTCACTCATAAAAGTAATGAGGATTCTTGAAACTTCAACAAGAAACGGACGAGGCCAACCACAACTCCTGCATATGGACAAGGGCATTAACAAAACCAGAAGCAGCCAGCAGTAGAGAAAACAGGTGGGACTCCCATGCCCCATTTTCCTGCCTGAGAACACACGAGAACGTCGCGAACGTCGTTGAAGCCTCCCTCCCTGACATGCAGCACGAGGCGACCGGGAAGCTAGGATGCCTGTGGAGAAAGGAGTGGGATACCTCTTGGCGCTGGTGGAGAGGAGCTTCGAGTTTTTGCTCATGCTGACTTTACTCTCCTTCTTCTTGGGGGTGCTGCCTTCTTTCTCGGTCTGCTGGTTGGAGGACGAAGATGAGGAGGAGCTGGTGCTGGCCCTCGAATCGTCATCCGACATAGCGAACCCCCCACCCCACCCCGCGAACGGCCCCTGCAGGGGGAGGAAACAAAACAGAAACACAGACCATGCAGGCGCTGCAAACAGGGAACTCCGCTGTCAGGAGGGCGCGGGCCGGGCCGCCCCCGCCGCCCTGCAGAGGCTCGGGGCCCACCGCCGCACCGGCCGAAGAGACGCGGGGGCTGCGATCGCGCGGGGGCGGCCCGGGGAGGGCCGGGAGCCGCCGCCGTCGTCCCCGAGGCCTCCCGGCGTCCGCTCGAGTTTGGTGAGGTCGGGACGAGCCGAGCAGCGAGAGTGGGTGAGGAAGCGAGCGTGGGCCGCGTGGGCCACGGGGACACGGCGCCCGGCCAGGCCCGGCCACGCGGGGCTGCGCTCGCAGGCCGGCGCGCACAATGCGCCCCGGGCGGGCGGGTCCCAGCGGGGACCGGGCCGCGCTGACAGTTCGCGCGGCCCCGGCCGCCTCATCCCCGCCGCCCGGCCCTGCTGCCCGCGGCCCGGCGGTGCCGCCCTCCCCCGGCCCCGCGGCCCCCGGCCCCGCGGCCCGCCCGCCCGCCCTGGGGGCCCCCGCACCTCTCTTTGTGTCTGGCTGCTCCGTGCCGCCGCCGCGGCTGCTGCTGCGGCTGCGGCTGGGCCTGGCCACTCGTGTCTCGCTCTCGCTGGGAGAGAAGCGGAAGTGCAGCAACAGCAACTATTAACCAGGCAATGGCTTCCCCGGCCGCACACGCTCCGCGCCACTCCTCCTCTCCGCCCCGCCCCGCGCCCCTCCCCCGCCGCACCTGGGGGCCGAGGCCCCGGAGCCCCGAGCGACCCCGGCGTGGCCTGGGGACCCGGCGCCGGGCGGAGCCAAGGCAGCCGGGCGGGACTGGGGGACCACTGGGCCGGGTGGAACCTGGGGTGACCAGGGGAAGTTCTTCCGAGGAGGGCTTTGGAAAAGAGCTGGAGGGTGAGGTAGCCGGTGTGGGTAAAAGATGGTACTCTCCTGGCGAGGACTTTGACTCCTCCCCAAAAGTGATCCGTTTTAAAAAAAAAAAAAAAAAAAAAAAAAAAAAAAAAAAAAAAAAAAAAAAAAAAAAAAAAAAAAAAAAAAAAAAAAAAATCCCCTAACAGGGTTTTCCTTTGGACTGACACTTGTTCCTCCCTCTGGCAATTACGTACTTGGAGCAGAGGTCACGCCTGTGAGAAAAACTCAGACTAGGTTTCTGTTTAGGACACCAGGCAAGTGCAATTTTATACTACATACCCCCCTTTCACTTGTTATAGAAAAGGATTTTTTTTTTTTTTTTAAATATATACGATTGGGGTTCCTGACAGGTAACTATGACCGGGCTTGGGATTGTAAGATCACTGGAAATAAACCTTGAACCGATGATTTTGACAGGATTTGGAATTCTTAAATTAGACATAATGTCTGAGTCTTAGAAATTGAATAAAAGTTCTAGAAAGCACCCTACTTTTTTACTCCAATACGATGCTATTCAAATAATATTTTTAGAATAATCACACAATAATGTCACTAAACTGTTTCTTCTGTGGTACTATACCGAAATTTATTTTTAAAAACATCCCACCATTAAATTAGGACTTAGTTTCTTACCTGTTTGTCCTTTACCCTGAAGGGAACAGACCACTGTCATCCAAGTTCAAGGTTCACACACACAAGATCTTGTGTACTGAGCAGACAACCACACTCAGATTTCCATGGTCCACTTTAAATTACCTCATTCAAATTGTCGTTGCTTCCCATGGCAACAGTGGTTTCAGTTACCACACACATGATAGAAAGAAAGCTCAGGGCATATCCAGTAGCCAGGAGAGCCGGCATTCTCACTATCCAGCTAACCCCTTCTAGCTGTCCATCTGAAAGTACAGCTGTGTTAAGATTCATAAAGTAATTGCACACTTTATTCCACTCAATCTTAAGGAAACCTGCATCCAGTAAGAGCTGTCTTCAAATTGTGTGTAAAATCAGTGATAAGACTTCTCATGGGCCAACTTTTGAACCTCCTGTCAGCAGAAAGAGCTGTTCCTCTACTACCCAAAGCAAACGATTTTTCCCCCTTTGGGACAGAGTTTCTCAGTGTAGCAATGTAGCCGTCCTGGATTCTAGACCAGGATGGCCTGGAACTCACATAGATCCGCCTGCCTCTGCCTCTCAAGTTCTGGGACTAAAGGTGTTCACCACCACCGGTAGGCAAACATAAATTTTGAAGAAATCTCCACAAGTGTTTGGTTTTGTATGTGCTGGTAGAGCTTATAACTGATGATAAAACCAGCAGGTCATGGTGGCTCAGTCCCAGCATTTGGGAGGCAGAGGCAAGCAGACCTCTATGAATCTGAGACCAGCTTAATCTGTATAAAGTTCTGGGCCGTCTGGAGATACATATCTCCCCAAAAATAGTAAAAAAAAAAAAAAATTAGTAATGAGTAAATAAAGATAGCTATGTATTCAAAATATTCTGATGTAAAGATTACTATTTTAAAACTTCTTAAAATTCAAATTAAAGACTTTATGTGTATGTAGACCAGGCTGGCCTTAAACTCACAGAGATTTTTCCTCCTCTTTCCCCCTCCCCCGCAGCACTGAGATTAAAGGCGTGTGACCTCCCAGCTTCTAGCTTTCTATTTTTTCTTTTGGCAATTTTGGGGATTGAACCCGGGGCCTTAACGCAGGTCAGATGCGTTCTCTACACTCCTACCTAGACTGACTGGTTCCTAGTTACAAGGCCTAAGGATCAGAACTGATCTCCCTAGCACTTCAGATACCTATCGACAACAAATGCTCAGTTAGCCATCCCACAAAGTAAGGCATAGTTCAAACCTGGGATCCTAGGTTGGATTTTCTAGGGAATTCTTTTAGGATGTCGGATCTTTAAGACCCGCAATTGATGATGAGTACTTTATTAGAAAAATCATTGTCAGGAGTTCAAAGCCTTCCTCAGCTATGTGGTGAGTTTGAAGCTATGTCACATGAATCCAGGCCTGTCTCAAAATAGACAAATGTAAAAGAAAGGGAGAAACCTTCCAGGAGGAAGATAGAGTCGAGGGATGAGATCCCCATGTCTGGAAGGGCGTAGACTACGTTCCAGCTCACACTTACATTCCAGTTGAAGAAATGAAGGTAGCTGGGCAGTGGTGGCGCATGCCTTTAATCCCAGCACTCGGGAGGCAGAGGCAGGTGGATTTCTGAGTTTGAGGCCAGCCTGGTCTACAGAGTGAGTTCCAGGACAGCCAGGGCTACACAGAGAAACCCTGTCTCGAAAAACTCAAAAAAAAAAAAAAAAAAAAAAAAAAAAGAAGAAGAAGAAGAAGAAGAAATGAAGGTGGAGAAAGCCCAAGGGTCTCCTTCCAGACCTCGCAGTTCAACCTTGGTGCCTAACCACCCACACATGACCTTGCCAGTTCTGGCAGTGCTGGTATGGAAAAAAGGCCTGCAGTTATATTAAAGAAAAAGATATTGAATATGAAAAACAAGCTCAGATAATATTTGTAAAATGCACTGCCTGTGGGTGTGATAGAATACTCCTGTAATCCCAGCATCTGGGAGGGGGAGCAGAAAGATAAAGAAAGAGTCCAAGAGTGGGAGGAGCAAGAGGAGCTCTAAACCAGTCTCTGACACAAAGCAAGGTCAAGGCCAGCCTGGGCTACTTGAGACAGTTTCAAAAAAAGAAAGAAAAACATATTATTAACAATACCAACCAAGTGAGCTGAGAAAGTCCCAGAATCTGTACTGTTTACTTATCATTAGAATACACTAATGCCCTCTATTTAGGGCCTCCGTCCTGAGGGTAGCCATCACTACTCATTCCGTATTTATGGATGTATTTCCATGTTTTTTTTTTTCCCTAAAAGAATAACCAATAGCCAGGCAGTGGTGGCGCATGCCTTTAATCCCAGCACTTGGGAGGCAGAGACAGGCGGATTTCTGAGTTCGAGGCCAGCCTGGTCTACAGAGTGAGTTCCAGGACAGCAGGGCTATACAGAGAAACCCTGTCTCGAAAAAGAAAAACAATAAACAAACAAACAAAAAGACCAAAATTAAAATAGCAAGAAATTGGACAGACAGACAGATGGTGGATGGATGAACGATAGGTAGATAATTCATGTTTTCCCTTTCTTTTTGACTGCTTGTGGTTTAGTTTTGTCTTCATTCTATGCTTTCTGTTTGAGACCAGGCCTCCCCGTGGAGACCAGGCTGTCCTCTACCTTGTGGTCCTCTTGCCTCAGCCTCTCAACGACTGGAATCCTAGGAGTTTAACACCACATCAGTCTCTCTTAACATCGTTTTTAAAACTTGCTTGAAGCCAATTAGAAAAGATTTCTTTTTTCTGTAAAACAAAACCATCCTGTGTTTAGATTTTGACAAGGGTTTCTTCAAAAAGGACTCACTGTGGGTTTCCGTCCACCAGCTTCACTGTAGACTCTCTGATGGCTGAACAGTCTGGGGGGCTTTTGGTCTCGGTTCATCTTTTTTTTTTTTAATATTTGTTACCTATTTTGAGAGCCCATGTGGGCGTGGCCTCCTTTCATGTGGGCATGGCCTCCTTTCTGTCCACCTTGTGGTTCTCTGAGACTGAGCTTATTAGGATTGGCAGGGGAGAACCTTTACCTGCTGAGCTGTGACTGGCCCTGAAAAACACAAGGAATGGACACAAAATAAAGCCCGTTTTCAATTTGGATAGTTTTCTCATAGAAAGGGAGAGGACGAGGGGGAGAGAAGAGGGATTGAGAGAGACTGACCCTTTCAAGCCCCTGTACCCACTCTTCTGATGCCACCACAAGAAGCTAGGACATATGTTATTTTTTTCTTCCACATGGAGGCATTGGACAACCATGAGATTCTTAGAACTCAGTAAGGCTTGATAAGAGTTGTGGTCTCTCAGGCAAGGGCAAAGGCATATTTACTGTCTGAAGGTGAGCAGGAGCTATCTTCTCTCTCTTTTTTTTTTTTTTTTTTTTTTTGGTTTTTCCAGACAGGGTTTCTCTGTGTAGCCCTGGCTGTCCTGGAACTCACTCTGTAGACCAGGCTGGCCTCGAACACAGAAATCCACCTGTCTCTGCCTCCCAAGTGCTGGGATTAAAGGCGTGCACTACCACTGCCCGGCAGGAGCTATCTTCTCAACATAAAATTCAGCACTTTTCCTTTGGAGGACCTTTCTAAAGTAACTAGGTTTCATTCATATGGTACATGTGTGTGCTCGTGCATGCTTGTGTGTGTGTGTGTCTGTGTGTGTGTGTGTCTGTGTGTCTGTGTGTGACAGAGACTGAGGGGGGAGGGAGAGAGAGAGGGAGGGAGGGAGGGAGGGAGAGAGAGAGAGAGAGAGAGAGAGAGAGAGAGAGAGAGAGAGAGTCTCTCTGTAGTCTTGGGTAGCCTGAACCTTGTTATGTATCCCAGGCTGATCTTAATTAAACTCGCAGGGATCCACTTGCCTCTGCCTCCTAACAGCTCACTAAAAGTTATACTTGGTTAAATTAGGCTTCTTCATCAAGGTAGATTATATTAGAATATAATTGGTTAGAACAGCTCAGTTTGGGAGTCTCTGATATCTTTTTTCCCCCTGAATTTAGCACCTTTTCAGTTTACTGAAAATTGGGGAAATGAACTAGTAGCAGAGAAGACTAATTCCGTTCAGGAGGCTCAGACAGGATCATGTGAAATTTCAGGGCAGCTTAGCTGCAGAGTGAGACTCTGTTCCCCTTCTCCCAGAGTTGTATGATGGTTCTTAAAATCATTTTCATCTCTTTATTTATTGTGTGTGTATGTGGTGGAGGGCATAGTGCCATACAGAGGTAAGAGGACCACTTTGAAGAGCTGGGTCTCTCCTTTCACTGTGTGGGCAGTGGGAATCTCAAACCCTGATGGTGGCAGGCACCTTGACCCTCTGAACCCTCTGTGCTGTTTCTATGGTGTGGCAAATCTGTCACCAGATTTTTGGATCCAGTTTTGAATCCAACATTTTTTTAAGATTGATTTTTATTTTTACTTATGTGTATGTTTATGTGTGGTTATGTGTACTTAAAGGCAGGTGCCCACAGAGGCCAGGAAAAAAAACCCCAGCAAACTTGCTGGGCTGTTGTGAGGCATCCCAAAGGGGTCTTGGAACTCTTCTGTAAAAGGGGCAAGTGTTTCCAACCAGTCAGCCCCTGAATCCATTTTGCTGTTGTTGCAATAACTGTAAACTTCAGAAGCCGTTTACAGCAGAGATACCAGTATTTTGTCCTTGCTATTTGGAGGCAGGACTTCATGTATCCCAGGCTAGCCTTCAACTCTCAGTGTAACTGAAAGTGACCTTGAAGTTCTGGTCCTTTTGCTTTTAGCACTTCAGGGTGCTAGCACTGCAGGGGTGAGCTATCGCACGCCTGACTGAAACTTTGTCTCTTAGAAAACAGAAGAGCCAGTGGTGTACGGCTGTGATTACAGCACAAGGGAGATGACGTGGGGCAGTCATAGGCTCGATACTGGCGACAGAGTAAATTCAAAGACAGTTTGGGCTAAAAAGCCGGCCCTTATTTGTAAATAAATAAACATTTTAAGTTATATATACAATTTACATTGTAAAATTTTTTTTGTACTGGCTAGTCTTGTGTGTCAACTTGACACAAGAGGAAGTTATCACAGAGAAAGGAGTTTCAGTTGAGAAAATGCCTCCATGAGATCCAGCGGTAAGGCATTTTCTCAATTAGTGATCAAGGGGGAAGGGTCCCTTGTGGGTGGTACCATCTGGGGGCTGGTAGTCTTGGGTTCTATAAGAAAGCAGGCTGAGCAAGCCAGGAGAAGCAAGCAAGCCAGTAAGCAGCATTCCTCCATGGCCTCTGCATCAGCTCCTGCTTCCTGACCTGCTTGAGTTCCAGTCCTGACTTCCTTTCGTGATGAACAGCAGCATGGAAGTGTAAGCTGAATAAACCCTTTCCTCCCCAACTTGCATCTTGGTCATGATGTTTGTGCAGGAATAGAAACCCTGACTAAGACATTTTTTAAAAGAGTTGTTGTTTTTTTTTTTAAATAAAAATAAAAACAAACAGGGGGGCTGGTGGAGATGCTCAGAGGGCAGAGGTGCCTACTGCCAAATCTGATGACCTGAGTTCAACCCCTCATGAAAGGAGGGCTGATTTCTTCAAATTGTTCATGATGCCTGTGATCCTAGCACTTAGGAGGCTGAGGCAGTTGAATCAGGAGTTCAGATTTTCCTTTGCTACACAGCTTGAGGCCAGCCTGGGTGGGCTACAAGAGGCTTTGCCTCAACAACAGAACAGAGAAAGAAAGGAGCCTTTACCTGTCAAAAACTGTTGCTGGTATGAAAGACAATGAAAAATGACGGTTCTAGACTTTAAGAATCTAGACAGACAAGGGCATTCACTGTGACATGTGACCCAAAACCAGAGCCGGTGCTGGATGGGAAACACAGACAGAATTAGGCCAATTAGAAACATTAGAGTATGAAGTTAGATTAGATAAAAGTGCTGTATCAATATTTAATTTCCTGAAGTAGAGAAATTACTGAGGATTTTTGTTTTGTTTTTAGGAAATGCACACTAAAATCTTAAAGGGGAAGGAGGTATGATGGCATCGATCTTCCCAAATGACCAATGTGTGTGTGTGTGTGTGTGTGTGTGTGTGTGTGTATGTGTGTGTGTGTGTGTGTATGTGTGTATGTGTGTATGTGTGTGTATGTGTGTGTTATGTGCATGTGTGTATATGTGTGTGTGTGTGTGCATGTGTGTATGTGCGTGTATGTGTGTGTATGTGCATGTGTGTGTATGTGTGTATGTGCATGTGTGTGTATGTGTGTGTATGTGTGTGTGTGTGTATGTGTGTGTATGTGTGTGTGTATGTGCATGTGTGTGTATGTGTGTGTGTATGTGTGTGTGCATGTGTATGTGTGTGTATGTGTGTATGTGTGTGTATGTGTGTATGTGTGTATATGTGTGTGTGTGTGTGCATGTGTGTATGTGCGTGTATGTGTATGTATGTGCATGTGTGTGTGTATGTGTGTATGTGT
>CM052708.1:98966929-98987119 GCA_028551405.1 Uromys caudimaculatus
ATGTGTGTGTATGTGTGTGTTATGTGCATGTGTGTATGTGCGTGTATGTGTGTGTATGTGCATGTGTGTGTATGTGTGTATGTATGTGCATGTGTGTGTGTGTGTGTATGTGTGTATGTGCATGTGTGTGTATGTGTGTGTATGTGTGTGTATGTGTGTGTGTATGTGCATGTGTGTGTATGTGTGTGTGTATGTGTGTGTGCATGTGTGTGTGTGTGTATGTGTGTGCCATGCTCACACAGGTTCAGAAGTGTGTGTCCAAATATTACAAATTGGTAAATATAGGTATAGGGTATATGAATCTTTATAAAACTCATTTGACCTTCTCCCCCTTTTCCTTATTTGACCCTCAGAATTGCATAAACCAGGCATGGCAGGTAGCACCTGCCTGTAATCCAGCATGCAGGAGACAGAGAAGAATCAGGACTTTAAGGTCATCCTTGGCTATATATGAAATTTGAGGCTAGTCTAGCATACACAAGATCTTCCTTATAAATAAATAAATAAATAAATAAATAAATAAATAAATAAATAAATAAGAAAACTTTAAAGTGGTGAAGGAAGAAACCAAAGAAGACACTAGAAGATGGAGAGACCTCCCGTGCACATGCATTGGTAGTATTAATGTGAAAATAATTATATCAAAAATAATCTATAGGTTCAGTAGCTTTTCCCATCAAAATTCTGAAGCAATTCTTTATAGAAATTGAAAAGAAAAATCTTAAAATTATTTGGAGGCATAAAAGACTCCAGATATCTAAAACTACCCTGGGGGGCTGGAGAGATGGCTCAGTGGTTAAGAGCACTGACTGCTCTTCCAAAGGCCTGAGTTCAATTCCCAGGAACCACATGGTGGCTCACAGCCATCTATAATGGGATCTGATGCCCTCTTCGAGTGTGTCTGAAGACAGCGACAGTGTGCTCATATACATAAAATAAATCTTAAAAAAAGTTAAAACAACCCTGGATAATAAAAACCTTGCTGGAGGGTAGCATCAACTTTGCTGTCAAGTTATCCTGCTGAGTCCTCATAGGGGACAGCATGGTATTGGCACAAAGGCTGAAACACTGAGTAAGACTGGGAATACAGATATAAACCACACACCCCAAAGATGCCAAAAATACCCATTGAAAAAAAAAGACAGCATTGTCAACAAACGGTGCTGGGGAAACTGGTATTTAGGTGTAGACGAATGAAAATGAATCCTTCTCTCTGTTGGAATTAAAAAGAATTCCAAATGCCTCACTAGTAGACCAGAACCTTACAGAGGGAGGCATGGGGAGTACACTCTGGGATACAGGCACACTCTGGGAGCTTGGTCATGTGGAGATAGGACCCAAATCAAAAAGTACAACCTATGAAATTAAAAGGCTTTTGCATTGCAACGAAAACTTAAAAAAAAAAAAAACAAAAAAAAAAAAAACAGAAACATTTACTCATTATTTTATTGTAGGATATTTTTTTTAAAAATAGGCAATACAGGAATTGGGGTATATAAAATCTTTTGGTTTCTGTGTTTTCACATTTCTCATTTCCAACACCTGAATTCTCTTAAACCATTTTCATTTAACCACTAATCAATGGTATAGTAGTATTATGTAAGATTCCCAAAGAAACCTTGAGTGGAGAGGCAACCTACAGAATGAGAACAAGTCTTCGTCAGTTATATATTTGACAGAGGATTAGTGCTAGAAAATACAAAGAACTTTTTTAAAAAAAACATAAAGAAAACAAACAGGCCAGCTTGGGAAAAACAAACAAACAAAACAGACTACAGAATTGAACAAAGTATTCTTAAAGAAATGTGAAACACTGAGAGATATTTTAAAGAGTATTCTATATCCTTAGGCTTGAGAGCAATGCAAGTTAAAACTACACAGAGCTCTTGCCTGACCCCACAAAAACGCTAATGGCTAAGGCAAGAAAGGACGACAAACGCTGCTGAGGGTAGAGGAACCTTATTCTGTGCTGATAGTGTGAAAACTGCTGTGGCCACTACATGTGGCTCCGCCTTACCGCTCCTGCGTATCTGTGGAAAGGCGTGCATCCTACTGTAGGGAGCACCCTCCTTCAGACTCACCACTGCTGAATTCACAGTAGCTGGGAAATGGAATCAGCCTAGTTGTCCATCAGCTGATGAATGGTTATTCATCTGTAAAAAATTAATCATAAAGTTTGTAGATAACATTTATGGAATTGTGGGGAGTTACACTGAGTGAGGTAACACAGACCTAGAAGACAAATGCTCCGTGTTCTCTCTCATATGTACATACTAGTCTTGAATCTCCAGATTTATGTGTTTGATCTGGAGTCCCCATGGAGGACAAGAAGCTAGGAAGGGACACTGGACCAGGGAACAAAGCTCCTAGGACAGGGAGGACAGAGGTGCATAAACAGTATGAGAGGGGAGCCATGCAGAGGAGGCTTTAAGTGGGAAGGGAATGGGGGGCAAAGCAGGAGATGGGTAGAGGAAAGAGTCACTAAGGCTGCCTGAAAACCTCCTCTATTATAAGCTTACTAGAAAATATAATTTAAAATGTGCTTGAATGGTAATGCCCTACAGAGGGGATAATGCTTCCTTCAGAAGCCATAGTTGAGTGACAAAATCCCGACAGCAGGTAATTTGGAGTTGTCAGGGAGTTTCCAGAGTATTCCCAGTCAATAAAGCTATTTCTATCGCTGTCGGTTGCCCACCAGAACTGGATGGTATGGCCTATCTTGCTGAACGCACTGTTTGTTTTGGTCACAGGAAATAGATAAATCAAGCTGGTGCCGATCTGAAGCCTTCCTGATGTCCAGTTTTCCCAGTGCCAGAGGGTGTGCCGTAGGTTGTTGGTAGGGGGACACGCATGAGTGGTACCCAGCTAGGTACCCTGTGAGATACAATAACTACCAGCCTGGAAAGATGTGCTCAATGTGTAAAAGTGGCTAACCAATAGCATTCTCATTAGATTTGAGGTGAGCTCCACAGGAAGAAACTCATGCCTGATACTATAAATCTTGCCAAGTGTTCAAGTCTGGGAAGATCATAGGCCTTAAGAGAATCTACTACTACTATTTTGCTAAATGAACATAGTACCAAACTTTCTTTTCTATGTGTACATTTGTCTCAGATCCATAGATAAGACTTAATTGGAGATGCTTCTGTTTTGCAGAGACAATAATTAATTCAAAGACTTACAACTGATTAAAGTCAGAAAATAAAAGTACGTGGAGGGCCAGGATCTAAATAGCATTTCTACATAACCCTCTACCCAAAAGGCTCAGGGGTCATCATAGAAGAAAAAGCAGAGAGTGAGAGTCAGAAGTTGGAGTGGATTGCTGTGAAATAGTGTCTTCCGGACAGGGCAGAGCCAGCGTGCCCACGAACCCCTGAACCTGCACAAGGCCCTCACAAAAGTGCCTTCAGCACTTCAGCATGGAAGCCCGTGAGCCCACACTGCATCCTAATGGAGCTTTGATCTTGTTTGGTGGCTGAGGGAAAGGCTATCACTGTGTTTAGTGGCATAACTGTGCTAAGTGCCCATGCTCCAGTAAGTAAGCTCTCACTCACAGTTTAAATAGCAGGCCTACTTAAACTCAGTGGTCATACACACACAAAGCATGAAAGTAGAAAGGGGAACTGTTAGAAAAAGGAGAGCTCAGTGGGAAGAGGAGTGGAGATTAGAAAGGGTCACAGGGTGGAACTCATTGTGTGCATGTATAAATCTGTCAATAAAATAATTTTAATTTAAAAAGGAAAGCAAGCAAGCAATTGATTGAAAACTCTAGGAAGGAAGGACCAGGAGGAAGCCATTGAGGAACTTTGGTTCAGGGGAGTGGCTCAGGATTCCAAAAGCTCGGTATTATTTTGATTGATCACTATTTGATTCAAAAGTTCTGGAAATCCGATTCCAAGATGGCAGAGAACTTACCTGCCTAGGGACTGGTTTGGAACTCAGTAGGTATGTAATAAAAATTGAATGAGAGTCACATATGATGATGGGTACCTATGATCTCAGCAGGAGGGAAGCTAGAGCAGGAGGGTCATCATGAGTTCAAGACCAGCCTGGACTACATAGTAGTCTCAAGCCCGGCCTGGCTTATAGAGTGACCCTGTCTAAAAAAGCAACTGATTCATCAACAAATGAAGACAGAATGAAAGCCTTGTCTCAGTAGCACTGTGTCTCTATTTCCCCATCTCTGATTCACACAGAAATGACATCCCTGTCAGACAGTTGACAAAGAGTTAATGGAGGGCTTCCCTGGGAAAGAGGGCAGGCAGGGGTAACTCCAGCGGTCCCCAGTGTAAAAGGAAGTCCCAGCCTTGATGGTAGGCAGGGGTGACTCCAGCGGTCCCCAGCGTAAAAGGAAGTCCCAGCCTTGATGGTAGGCAGGGGTGACTCCAGTGGTCCCCAGCATAAAAGGAAGTCCCAGCATATGGCAGAAGTCTTGAGTTCTGAACTGGAAGCATCTAGACATTCCTGATGCACCACATTCTGCAGACAGACCAGAGGCAGGAGTTCAGAAAGAAGACATGTCTTCTCTTAGGGGAACCAGAAGGGACTACAGGGACTTGGGGAATCCAGACCTCTATACCTTGAGTGTGAAGATTCAGAGATTGCATAAGCAGCAGGTGATCTCTAAGCTGCAAGGAAGTTGAGCTGTTCCAGATGGACTCTCTCCCAGAGCTGACATCCCCTAGCCTGGGCACTAGGCTGAGCATAGGGTCACCACACAATGTATGTACATACAAAGTCCTGAAACTCAATGTTGCCCAGACTGGTCTTGGTCACCCTCCTTGCCTCAGCCTCCCGAGTGCTGGCCGTGCACCATCCCACACAACTCAAGGATGTTTTGCATATATAAATTTTACTGTGTATGTAATTTTTTTTTTTTTTTAACTAAGAGCCCTGGTCATGCTAGGGCAACACTCTTATTTGAGTTTTTATTTATCTGTGTGTGTGTGTGTGTGTGTGTGTGTGAGAGAGAGAGAGAGAGAGAGAGAGAGAGAGAGCGAGCAGATGCGCAGATGAGTGTGTTAAGGTTCTCTAAAGGAAAAGAATTGATAGCATAAACATATATATTAAAAGAGTATTGCGCTTATATGATATGTTCTGGGAAGTATAGCAATGGCTGTCTCCCACTGGAAAGGCCAAAAATCAAGCATATATTCAGTCCACGAGGCTGGCTGTCTCAGCAGTCCTGATCTGGTACTGGAGGCACCTGGAGAGTGGCTGCTCTTCAGTTTGGGTTGGAATCCCAAAGAACTTGGTTCTGATATCGGTGAAGGACCATCTCAGTGACAGTCCAGTTAGAGGACAAGCAGACAAGAAAGCAAAGCTTCCTTCTTCTGTGTCCTTTTGTGTGAGCTGCCACCAGAAGAGCTAGCCCAGATTCAGTGTGGGTCTTCCTGCTTCAAATAATCTCAGAAAATCCCCCACAGAAGTGCCCATCAGCTTGGACGGTAGGTGATTCTACAGGGAGTCAAGCTGACAACCAAAAGTAGTCACCATAGGTGTGTATGGGGTGGAGGGAACTTCTGTCACACGTGTCACACATGTCAGCCACCTCACATATCGGGTGGTCATAGTGAAACTGGTCGTCTCTGTATACCTTTAAATTGGGGTTTGGGAATTGAACTCAGGTTGCCAGGTTTGGATGACAAGTGCCTTACCCACTGAGCCATCTCACTGGCAGGCAAGCTCTTATTTTAATCTAGAAAAGAGATCTGGAACTGAGATTTAGATCTGTTGGAATTGTCTTCTTTAGATTCTACATTTCTACTGATTTGAGGAGCTTAGAGCCACTACTTTGTTCTGAAAACAGATTTTCCCCTATGTGAAGGAAAGATTTCTAGTCATCAACCAACCCTCCAGCCTTCCTCAGCTCTGGCTTGTGCCTTGGCACCATGTGGCACCATGGAGTTCTTGGCCGAGCTAGGAGGACCGATCAGAGAGATTTGTTCCAACACTGAGAGTTTCCTTAGCTCTAGTCATGTCCAAGCTTAACATAAACTCTTACAGTGGCAGGCTGGACTGTAGGGGCGTATATTCAAGATGTTTTTTTTGGAAACTGTTAGAGAATGAAATGAAAACGTGTGATTTCCTGTGAACTCGGCTTGGAAGTAAAATAAAGATTTTATGAAGTTGGAGGTGAATGCATTTACTCCCCTCAGCTATTCTTGCTTGTAGGTTACTGTAGGACTCAGAGTTACGACTTCAGGTACCCCCCCCAGCCCTCCCACTCCCACCCCCCAGCTGTATTCCTGTTTTTGGATTAGTCTTAACCAAACCATCAACTTGTGGGGCAGTGGTCTGTGGCAGACAGTCTGGCACCCGGTTTGGGGGAGGGGGCTCGCCTTCCCACAGTATCCGTTCAGTGCAGTCGTGTCGCTGTTTGAGCCCCATGTTGGGCGCCAGATGTGGGCCTGTGTGCTGGGAGTTTTCCGCAGGGATCTCTGGCCCGGCCAAATGTGAGGGTTCTGGCAAAGGGGAGAGCGCGAGCAGGGATGGAATCTCTTCTACCTCCGTCTCTGCAGTTGCCACCTCGGTTGCTCCAAGACGCTGCACCCGCCGCCCTGCGCTGAGCCAGGCCCAGGCTGAGCCCACGAGAGGCCAACTAGCCGGTGAGGAGTGCGGGAAGCTTCTGGTGGTGTTCGGGAGAGCGGATCTCTTCTCGGGCCGCAGTGTTACAGCTCTTATGATAGAAGCTCTCAGAAGACCAAGTAGTTCTCACACCTTTATTCCTTCTGGATGGGGATCTTTTCTATACAGGTTGGGGAGGTCTAATATACTGTTTGGGAGGGGTCAGGAGTCTGACAACAGGTACTTCCCATTGGCTTGGTCTGAGAGTTTAGGGATACCTTATCTGCATGTGGGAGGGCTTGGTGTTGCTCCTATGTGACAAATCTCACATGACAGGCCTCTCTACAGGGGGCTGTGGAGGCTGTAGCTGTTTGACAAGAGCCTTCCAGGAGCGTTGGCAAAAATGTTTTACGGTCCCTTGTGAACTGCTCTGCTGGGTCGCCCAGAGTTTTCAGCCTATGCTCAACCAGGTGCTGGATTGCCTGCCACAGACCACTGCCCCACATCAACTGGCCTTTAAATAAACACACCAAGAAAGAAAGAAATGTCAGGTGTGGTGTCATGCCTAGAATCCCAGCATTGTGCAGCAAAGGCAGCAACAGTACCGAAAGTTAGGTCAGCCTTATGTACAAAGAGTGTTTTGGGCCATCCATGGATATGCAGGAAAACCTTGTCTACACAGGGAGGGAGGGAGGGAGGGAGAAAAAGAAGGAAAAAGGAAGGAAGGAAAAAGGAGAGGGAGAGAGGGAGAAAGGGGTGGAAGGAGGGAAGAAGGAAGAAAGAGAGGGAAAGAGAGAGGGAGGGAGGGAGAAAGGGAAGGCAGGCATGCCACCACACATCTGCCATCCCAGAGTTTGACAGGCTGAGACAAGAGGATCGTTACACAGAGAGTGCCCAAGCTATGTGTCAAGACCCTATCTTCAAAACAAAACAAAACAAAGCTGAACGACACAGAAAACAACTCTTTTCCCCTTCTGAGACAGTGTTTCTCTGCATAGCCTGGCTATCCTAGAGCTACAGCTATAATCCTGATGCTTGGGAGGCTGAGGCAAAAGCATCACAAGTTCAAGTCCAGCCTAGGCTGCAAGGCCCTCTAGCAACACACACACACACACACACACACACACACCACACATACACACATACACATACACACACACCACACATATACTACACACACACAGATAAACACACACCACACATACATCATACATACACACACACACATACCACACATACATCACACACCACACATACACACACACACCACACATGCGCACACACACATACACACACACAGATACACACACATACATCACACACCACACATACATCACACATACATTCACACACATACCACACATACATCACACATACACACACACATATACATACACACATACATCAAACACATACACATACATCACACACACACACACACACACACACCACTTCTAGTTGTAGCATGTTTTCATTATACACATGTATTATTATGGGCTTCAGAGTTCAATGCAGTGGTTTGTGTCTCTATATTGGAAATTTACAAGCAGCAAAACTTATCCCATCATTCTTTAAAGATCTAAACACTATACCAATCCACATTGGGCAGTTTAGGTTTCATATTTCATAAAAATGACTGAAAAGCTTCTCTTTGTGAGTATGAGGGTGTACTGGCTAGTTTTGTGTGTCAACTTGATACAAGCTGAAGTTATCACAGAGAAAGGAGTTTCAGTTGAGAAAATACCTCCATGAGATCCAACTGTAAGGCATTTTCTCAATTAGTGATCAAGGGGAGAGGGCCCCTTGTGAGTGGTACCATCTGTGGGCTGGTAGTCTTGGGGTCTATAAGAAAGCAGGCTGAGCAAGCCAGTAAGCAGTATTCCTCCATGGCCTCTGCATCAGCTCCTGCTTCCTGACCTGCTTGAGTTCCAGTCCTGACTTCCTTTCATGATGAACAGCAGCATGGAGTGTAAGCTCAATAAACCATTTCCTCCCCAACTTGCATCTTGGTCATGATGTTTTGCAGGAATAGAAACCCTGACTAAGACAAATTGGTACCAGCGTAGTGGGGTATTCCTGTGGCAACCTGACCATGTTTTGGGGAGGACTGTGAAAGACTTTGGAACTTTGAGCTAGAAGAGCTATTGGGATGTTAAGAGCTCTGTGGGGTATTCTGTAGGAGCTTGGAAGATAATGTTGAGAACAGTGCAGAAGATGGAGGCCTGGCTTGTGAAATTTCAGAGGGAAGATTAAAGACTCTTATCAGGGCCATTGCTAGTTTGATTTAAAATTCTGTGGTTTTGGTTAGCTGGGGCTGAAGAAATCAGCTGTGATTAACAAGATACCAGAACTACTAAAGCAAAACCATTGTATTGCTGGGACTATTGATGCTGGTTAGCTGGAGCTAAGAAATTTGTGGTGATTAAGAAGATACCAGCATCATTGAGGTGACATCTTCTGAGAAGTGTTTTCTGAGAGCACAGAGGCTGCATTCCAGAGATAGCCAAGGTTGTACCTTGTGCTGTGGCAGTGTTTGGTAATGTGTAAGAGTCACCCAGGTGGTACTGGTTTTGAAGACATGAAGGAGTCATGAAGAGCAGCTGAGGCCTGGGCACTGTGAGAGGCCGCAGAAGGCCATTGGTGAAGGTGCAGCCTCAGTTGCAATTGATGGCCCAGGACTGAAGGGGTGATGCAAAGGAGGTGAGGCTTGGCACCATGAAGAGAGCCTGTGAGAGGCTGTTGGTAAAGCCTAGTTGCAGTGGAAAATAGCAGTGTTTCAGAGATGCCTGTACCATGAGATGACCACCAAGAACAGCAGCAGCAGTGGAGTACAGCCATCTGGAGCTGTGTGTGCTACAAGGGCAGAGCTGGAGAAGTGACTCAAGCCCTTGGAGGAATCCAGAAGATTGTGAGTGGATCCCAGACATTGGACAGTTGGGGTTTGATTTTGCTTTGGATTGTAATTGTGGCCTGATATTTTTCCCTCTTGAAGAAAGAAGGTATTTTAGTGGAGCCCACAGTTAAGAGACTTTGAATTTTTAAAAGACTTTGAATTTGAAGAGATTGGATGTTTAAAAGGGACTGAAATATTAATATGTAAGAATTTGCAAAGACTGTGGGATTTTTAAAGTTGTTTAGATCTTGGGGATGAATAAGAAAGTAAGGGTCTAGGCTTAATGGTGATGTGTTTGTGTGTCAAGTTAACAAGGGGTCAATTGTACTGGCTAGTTTTGTGTGTCAACTTGACACAAGCTGAAGTTATCACAGAGAAAGGAGTTTAAGTTGAGAAAAATGCCTCCGTGAGATCCAGAGGTAAGGCATTTTCTCAATTAGTGATCAAGGGGGGAGGCCCCCTTGTGAGTGGTACCATCTGTGGGCTGGTAGTCTTGGGGTCTATAAGAAAGCGAGCAAGCAAGCCAGTAAGCTGTATTCCTCCATGACCTCTGCATCAGCTCCTGCTTCCTGACCTGCTTGAGTTCCAGTCCTGACTTCCTTTCATGATGAACAGCAGCATGGAAGTGTAAGCGCAATAAACCCTTTCCTCCCCAACTTGCATCTTGGTCATGATGTTTGTGCAGGAATAGAAACCCTGACTAAGACAGAGGGTATTCCCTCCATTAAACAAAGGACTTTCTTGTCTCTCCTCATGAGATGGCACAGAAAACAACTCTTACTTTTTCTTTTTTGAGACTGGGTTTTTTGCATAGCCCTGGCTGTCCTGGAACTCACTTTGTATATTAGGCTGGTCTCAGACTCAGAGCTCTGTCTGCCTCTGCCTCCTGAGTGCTGGGAATAAAGGCTTGAGCCGCCACAGCCACCCGACATAAACTAATTTAATTGTGTAAGATGCAGACGGCAAAGCTAGTCTCTAGCAGAGGTTTGGACTGGGGTGATGCCACTGAGGAGACAGTGTGCCAGCCCTTACCCAAAGCCTTGCCCACAGCTACTATGCTCTGAGAGAAACGCCTGCTATCTTTTCATTAGAAAAATTCCCAAATTCTCATTCAGGAGTTACAGAGCATAGTGCAAGCACACCACAGGCTGGACTCATTCAAGAGTGGACACTATTTTGCTGTTTTTCCTTTATTTTTCAATTGTAACTGTCACTTAAAAGTAATTTTCATAGCTGGGTGGTGGCAGTGCATGCCTTTAATCTCAGCACTTGGGAGGCAGAGGCAGGTGGATCTCTATGAGTTAGACAGTAGTCAACAAGGTATACAGAGCAAGTTGAGGACAGCCAGGGCTATACAGAGAAATCCTGTCTGGAAAAACCACAAAAGAAAAAAAAAAAGAGGCAGAGGAAGAAGGGGGAGAGGAGGGAAGAAAACTTCAGCAGCTGGTGAGGGGGCTCAGGGACCAGAGGAAGAGCATCCAGACGGCCTGAGCTTGATCCGCACTCACATTCCACGGTCCATAGCTGTGCATAACTGCAGGGCACCTCACAGCCTCTTCTGGCCTTAATGAGGCCTGTACTTGTGAACACATACAGAAGCATACACATAATTTAAAATTTTAAAAATCTCTTCAAAAATTACATTACAGACATTAAGACAACTTGTCCTTAAGTTTCTCAATGTGATTCTTAAAAAAAAAAAACAAAAAACCCACATACTATTCTCACATTTAACAAAACTACCAATATTTCCTTTGTCTTTCTTAATATTCTGCTCCTATTTAATTGCATAGTATTGTTGGAGACACGGACCAGCATCTGCAGACCAGCAGGCTGGGCACAGGGCTTTCGTCTGCTGTCTCATTCACATGGTGCCTCACTGGGACAGCTTTCAATCTGTTCGGCCTCTGCTGGCCTCCTCCCATCTCTCTTTGGATTGCAGCACTGACCTATTGAAGAGATGTGAGCCATTCACATTGTGGAAGGCTCTGGGTCTGCTGGATTGCTCTGCTGGAAGTAAGCCCTAGGTCCCTTCCATGCCCTGTAAACTTAAGCTTGCATAGAAAAGTCATGATTCAATTGCAGCTACCTTTTGTGGCAAGACAATCAAGCCGAGGGTGACAGGATGTACCTTCTTTTGCATCACATCAATGGCATGAGAAACAGACATAGCTACCTCTTCACATCCTTTGGGGGGGGGGATCAGAGTGCAAGAAGGAGGGAGAGGGTGAGGGAGGGAGGGAGGAAGGAAGGAAGGAAGGAAGGAAGGAAGGAAGGAAGGAAGGAAGGAAGGAAAGAAGGAAGAAAGGAAGGAAGGAAGGAAGAAAAGCAAGCTACCTTTGTGGCCAGGGATTAGTGTAATGGTAGAACACGCCTAGCATGGGCAAATGGGGTCTAATCCCCTGTCCTGTGAAGCAAACAGACCTTGGGACCTAAAGCCAGAACCATGAGCTACAGAATCTCCCTTAGCCTCTGTTTTCTTGTTAGAGACAAAAGCAATGCCAACCCTAGGACAGGTTGCAGTCCTATGGGCTACACAAGAAAACAATAGCACTACCAATAGCTGTCATTTATTGAACAATTCACTCTGCCAAGCCCCGCACAAGTGCTTTCCATTCACCATCCAGCTAATACAGAACCCACTACTGGCTGGCGCTATTATACCATACAGATGGGGGAACTCAGCAATTTGGCCAAGCTGAAAGAGCTTGTAAGAGGTGCAGGGAGTGTGCAAGCCGACCAGCCAGACTGCAGAGCCCAGGTAGGAACTCATTTTAAGTGGCAGAGAAGTGAGAAACACTGGGCATGAGAGGGCTCAGTGGGGTGAAGCTTCCCAACCTGAGCTCCAGCCCAGGAATCCATAGAGAGAACTGACTGTCAAAAGTTGTCCTCTGACTTCCAAACATGGCACACCACACCACACACACACACACACACACACACACACACACACACACACACACACACACACACACACACACACACTTTCAAAAGTGATGATTGACAATATGGTGGTCTTAGTAAAAAACGGTCCCCATAGGCTCATCTATTTGAATGCTTAGCCATCAAGAGTGATACTACTTGAGAAGGATTAGAAGTGTGGTCTGGCCAGGCGGTGGTGGCGCACGCCTTTAATCCCAGCACTTGGGAGGCAGAGGCAGGTGGATTTCTGAGTTCAAGGCCAACCTGGTCTACAGAGTGAGTTCCAGGACAGCCAAGGCTATACAGAGAAACCCTGTCTCGAAAAAACCAAAAAAAGAAAGAAAAAGAAAAAAGAATAAAAAGAAATGTGGTCTGGCTGGAAGAGATGTGGCCTTGTTGGAGGAAGTGTGTCACTGTGGGTGGGCTTTGAGGTTTCAAAAGCCCAAGCTAGACCCAGTGTCTGTCTCTCCCTGCTTGTGGTTGCAGAGGTAGAACTCTCGCCGACTCTCACCTCTCACCATGCACCTCTTCATGTTCCCTGCTGTGATGCGTTGCCATGTGGAGGTGTCTCTTCATAGATAGAGCAGTGACTGAGATGGACACTGGGTGCAGCCGTTCTGCTGGGATTTGTTTCTCTGATTTTTAGACTCTCACTGGTGCCACTCCCTTGCTAATTTAATGACTTTGAGTAGGTATTTCCATGGTGTGGTGTACAAAACACATATGAAGTAACAATTAGAATAAGTCCTTACCTTGGCGGTACTGACAACTAGATAAAAGTAAACCATCAGTGAGAGGAAAGAACTTTGTGGAGGGCGAGGCAGACGTGCATCTGGTGCACAAGTGAACGTCCGTGTTCTTCACAGTGCCTCTGCCTTTGTCCTGCTTTATTTGGCATGTGGTTCACTTCATAAGCACCTTTACGTATTAGTTTCTCCATAGCTTCACTTAGTCCTAAAACAAATTAACTAACAAGCTTGCGGTTCCTGGGTGCACCTGTTCTGAAATGCTTATCTTAAAAATAAGCCAAATCAAATCAAATCAAAACAAAACAAAACAACCCATAAACAAAGCAACACCTCAAAAACAGCAGCTAAGAGAGGGTGAGGATAACAGTAATCAGAATGTACTATGTGTAGTTAGAGATGTGTTGTCTTCCTTTTAAGGTTAGGAAGGAAGTTGGCTACTCATCTACAGGGCCCATCATGCAGTACTTCTTCAAAGGCTGTGGTTAAGGCCCCTAAAGCACCAGGGTCATCACTGGTACCCAATGTTGTCTAAGCTCCAAGAAGAGCATCTGCCTGCACCAGTGTCAAAACATACTTGGCAAATAGCATCTGAGCCCTGGAAACCCTCAGAGGACATACAGGTGGCTTCCTTAAAAAACCTTTGCTAGACGGGAATGTTGGTAGAGTGCTCACCAAGAGCCCTGGCTACAGCTTCAAGATTCCATAGAAACCAGGTGTGGTGGTCTTCACTGGTAATCCCAGCACACAGGAGATAGAAGGTGGAGGCAGGAGGATAAGCATTGAGAAGTTATCCTTAGGGTACGTAGTAAGTTTGTGGCTAGCCTGGGTTATCTTGTCTCAACAAATGTTTCCCAGCCACGTGTGGGTGTGGTAGAACATACTTGCGGTTCTAGCACTCAGGAGGTGGAAGAGATCTGTCAAAGAGTTCAAGGCCAGGTTGAGATACATAAAAGCAAGTTTCTTTTTGCCTTTCCACTCTTGCTTCAAATATCAGAAATTCATAACGATTAATTTGCCAGCAGTTTGAACCCTGTAAATCACACACACAAACACACACACTTTTTTAAAAGATTAATTTATTTTTTATGTGTATGAGTGTTTGACTTGCATGCCTGGGAATCATGTGTGTGCCTGATGCCCTTAAAGGTGAGAAGTTAGCACATCTCCTGGAACTGGAGTTACAGATCTCTGTGAGCTGCCACGTGGGTGCGTGGGACTGAATCTGGGTGCTCTGCAAGAGCAGCCTGTGCTTTTAGCCTCTGAGCCAGTTCTCCAGACCCCTTGTTTTTTGTTTTTTTAGACAGGGCCATGTATTCCAGAATGACCTTGAATCCACTGTGTAATTTAGGATGATTTTAAACTCTGGCTCCTCCCTCTTCCATCTTCCTAAAGTTAGTTGTGACTAGTTGAAGGGGCTTATGAGCTTTCTCAAGAAGGGTAACAGTGGAAGAGGATTCAGAAATCTCTGAGGCTCTCACAGGAGCAAAACAAATCCCAGTCAGAGAAGGGCTTTGGAGAATCTATGCTGCTCCAGCAGCCTGGGGAGCAAAGGCCCGGAGTCCAGGGAGAAAGGCCAGCAGCCCCGGCTCAACTTTTGAGACCACATGCCCGAGAAACCACTTTGTGTTTTTGTATTTTTCTCTCTCTCTCCCTCTTTTCCTCCCTCCCTCCCTCTCCCCCTCTCTCCCTCTCCCCCTCTCTCCCTCTCCCCCTCTCTCCCTCCTTCTCCCTTTCTCCCTCCAAACCCCCCCCCCCCCCCCGTGTGTGTGTGTGTAGGCCAGAGGACAACTGCAGGTGCTGTTCACCTTTTTAAAGACATGGTTTCACTGTATAGCTCTGGTTGGCCTGAAAGGAAGGAGAAGATCTGTTGAGAATGGAATCAGAGAGGAGAGACCAGAGCACGTGTTCTGCTACAGAGTTGAGAGTTGGGACTGGGGGGATCTGGAGGAGCAGAAGAAGAGCTGAAGAGCTGAAGTCAGTCTACCTACTTCCCTGGCAGGAGTGGCCTGTGGGTTTGCAGGGAAATGCCAACTGCAGTTGGGGGCTAGATAAAGTACTGTGTGTGTGTGTGTGTGTGTGTGTGTGTGTGTGTGAGAGTGTGTGTGTGTGAGTGTGAGTGTATATGTGTGAGTAAGTGTGTGAGTGTGAGTGTGTGCGAGTGTGTGTGTCAGTGTGTGTGAGAGTGAGTGTGTGTGAGTGTGTGTGAGTGTGTGTGAGAGTGTGTGTGTGTCAGTGAGTGAGTGTGTGAGTGAGTGTGTGCATGAGTGTGTGTGAGTGTGTATGAGTGAGTGTGTATGAGTGTGAGTGTGTGAGTGAGTGTGTGTGTGCGTGTGAGCATGTGTGAATTATGTGAGTGTGTATGTTGAGTGTGTGTGAGAGTAAGTGTGTGTGTGTGTGTGTGTGTGTGTGTGTGTGTGTGTGTGTGAGTGTGTGTGGTGTTAGGAGGGAAAGGTCTATGGGCTCCACGGGAGATGGGAGAAGGGCAAGGGGGTAGGGAAGGCTGCTGCAGGCAGTCTGTTGCAGAGCTGGAGAGGGAACTGGGGGATTGAGTTTGGAGGAACAGAGGGAGGGTGAAGATCTGCCATTAATCAGAGTGTCTCTTGAGCCGGTGGTCTCAGCAGCACCGTTTCGAAGGGCCCCACCTTCTTTCCCCACACACTCGGCAGTAGATAGGAGCACAAAGTGCAGATGATTGTTTTTAGAGGAATTAATTTTGGCCCACATACTTCCTCTGTGTTGAGTACAGGTTAGCTCATTAATATTTTCGTAGGAGCTCAAGTCCTTCCAACAGGCTAGCTCAGAGAAATGACACAGTCTTCACTTTATGTGGCCCTCCTTTGTCCCCATCACTCTCTGTCACCAGCCTCACTCACCCTTTCAGCATCTGAGAAACTAATGAAACTGCCTTGCTTTGTTCCTATTTTCTTTGCAATAATGTGTGTGTGTGTGTGTGTGTGTGTGTGTGTGTGTGTGTGTGTGTGTGTGTGTATTTGTGTATGTGCAGACACACATGGTGTGCCTGTCTGTCTTTGTACTAATTTTCAAAACTTAAGTTTGCCCAGAAAATTGTCTTGGTTGGCTTAAGAATATAAATTTTAATTATCAGCCCTTTTAACTAAGAAGTCTTACTTTTTTTGAAAAAGTACACAATTTCTCCAGCATTTTCTCAGGCCTCCTAGCAAACAGAGGCCTCTTGGGCAATATTTACATCTCCATGTGGTTGAGTCGAGGCTGTTCTTGGAGACTGGAATAAGAGGGGCATTGATGGCTTCCAGTAACAGGGGGGGAGTGGAGAATGAAGATGGGGTAGCTTGGGAACGGATACCAGCTTTGTGCAAAGGGCCATCGCTTGCTCTTAGAATGAACCAGGCACTGGGCTTTGTGGATGTCTCCTCCTCCTCCTCCTCCTCCTCCTCCTCCTCCTCCTCCTCCTCCTCCTCCTCCTCTTCCTCCTCTTCCTCTTCCTCCTCCCCCTTCTCCTTTTTCTTCTGCTTGTCTTCTTAACCACCCAAGCAGTAGAAAATAGTATCTGCCTTACAGATGACGAGGAAACCTGGGCACAGAAAAGGGGGGGTTACATCTCTGCTCGTCCTTTTGAGTCAGGACTCTCTCTCAGATTCCACACCCTACTGCTCTTCTGCAGTCCAGGGCAGCGGAGTCTGGGAGCTTGCTTGCTAGAACCCCCCCAGGCTGCTGTCAACTTTCTGAGGCAGTTTGCACTTTAACAGTGCAGAGCTTCCCGTGAAGCCCTTTCCTCTTGGTTCCTGGCTGCCTACATACCTGTCCATGTTCTGACCTCCTGGGAATGAAGATGGGCCCAAGATTGCTGAAAGTTTATACACTTGTCTGTCATTTAGCTGAGGAGGTAGAGGCACGAGAATAGTGATTTTAGGACTACAGAGCAAGACTCAGAAGATAAAAAGAGTTCAGGGAGCTGAAATGTGTTAGGTGACTGGAACTTTGTGGCCTTTTCCTATGCATTTACATGACTTTAAACAATTTTAAATGATCATGTCTGCACAAATGATAGCAGTAAATAGACCCGGGACTTCTAGTAATAAAAATATAAAAATCCCACCAGTCCACCACCTTGGGACAAACTCAGAGATAGTTGTATTTCCTTTTCAGATTTGTTCCACATATGTGCTTGCACACACAGACACACAGACACACAGACAGGCAGACACACACACACACACACACCCCACCACCACCACCACATTGTAGAAATGATGTAGTGTCTTTATTTTTGTCTCCATTGCCTAGTTCTCAGTATGTAGCTGGCACACAGTAGGCGTCTAATAAGTATACTGAATGAGTAAATGAATGCATCGATAAAGGAAGTAACAGACTGAGACAACGAAGGTGGTAGCTGCCTCATGATGCAAGCTAAGCATCTTCTCCCAGTCCACCTTAGTCCCTTGTCTATGCTATTTTTATATTTCTTTATTTGAATTTGTTTGTTTGTTTATTCTAGACATAGTTTCATCTAGCCCAGGCAGGTCTTGAGCTGCATGTGTAGACCAGGAAGATCTTCAGTTTCTTACCCATCTCTATTTCCTGAGTGCTTAGAGTACAGACTTGTGCTAACACGACTACTTTATGCAGTTCTGGAGCTGGGAGGTAGGATTTATGCCTGCTAGGTGAGCACAATGTCAACCGAGTTCCATCTCCAGCCAAAGGAACTGGCTTTCAAAAGCAAGTGTCCCTGGGAGAGCTTCCTGTTACACTAGGCTGACCCCGAGGCCTTTGTCCTGTAGGTGAGCACAGTCACTATGATTCTAAGTAAACCAGCTTTCTGGTTTGGTAAAGCCAAACTTTGTCTTTTTTGATATGTGTTCATCAAGGCTGCTTTCCAAGGAGCAAGAAGGCGCTGCATTGCCAAGCCTCAGGACTGCAGAGCAGAGGACGGTGGCATCTTGTTGGTGGAGCTTCTGGGACAATGCTCTATCCTCCAGTGGGGAGAAAAGCATCTGTCTAAGAGCAGAACCCATAACTTGGAGACTTTCTCTCAGGAAGGCTAGGGAGGTGCAAAGGTGGACAGGCAAGAGGCCTGTCTGGACAGGCGATACAAGAAGCAGAACTCACCCAGGGCCATCTTTTTGGGGGACTCTTCTTACCCTTCAGTTGACAGCCAAGCGGGATGTAGGATAGGGTCCAGTGTACACAGCAGTCCATACTGTTTCCATTTGTGGCCTCTGCCAGTTCTGTCTGGACAGACCACAGATCAGATCTGGCCACTTGTTACTCAGAAATGCCTACCACTTTCTCAGTTCTGAGCAAAGCTACAGGGACATCCATATGTCTGTCATGTGTTCCATCTGTCCTTGCTCTCCCCTTCAAGCCTCCTCGAAGCCCCTCACCAGCCCAGTCACTTCTCCTTTACAGGCCATTGGCTCCATTTGCTGGTCCCTCTGCTTTGCACCAGTTTCTCTGCTCTCCTCTGACCCTTCACGCTCCCTTCTTCTCCCTAAAGGCTCGTCTGGCACAGTAAGTTCCCCACAGAGGCCCCGTTCTCACTTTGCACCGTAGTCTAACTCTGCCCGTCTTCCCTCCTAGCACCCTCTCGCCACAGAGATAAAGCGTTTCCGTCCATGTCCCTGTCTGCTGGACTAACGGTGCTACGGGAATCGGGGCGCTCTTGCACCTTGTCCTCCGATGCCACAGAGCACCCAAGATATTGCCCAAACTACGGTTCTATTACCATCCTCAAAGTAGTAATCCCGCTCCATTTTATTATTTTTATTACAGTTTTTGTTGTTGTTGCTGTTATTGTTTTTTAGATTTCAAACAAGAATCTAAAGTTTGAATGACGGGTCAGTTGTGACTAGATTCTGAAGTATAATGAAACGTGTGGATGATTTTTTATCTGCTCCATAACCAGGCTATACAGCTGCCGGGATTGCTTTCTGCTTCGTGACCCCGGTTTCCTGGAGTATTTTAGGAGGACAAAATGTATGTGTTGGGGGTCACAGGGGAGACCATCTGTTGCTTCAGGTTTAAACATGGATTTCCCACAGGTAAACAAGGGGTTCAGCATACTCAGATTTGGGAGGTGTCTAGCTTTTTTTTTTTTTTTTTTTGGACAGAGTTTCTTTATGTAATGAGTTAGTTCTGACTGCCCTAGAACTCACAGAGATCTCCTTCTCTCCAGTGCTGGGGTTAAGGGTGTGTGTCGTTTGATGAATGTTCTTTGCTGGTAGAGGGCTCCTTGGAGACTTCTGTCATTAAGGCAGTTCTTTCTTCCTAAATGTTCTCAAGTCCAAAAGGGGACTCTCCTTATAGAGGAGGGGAGACGGGAGGGTTAGTTTCAAAATGTCTCCTCCTCCTCTTCCTCCTCCTCCCCCTCCTCCTCCTCCTCCTCCTCCTCCTCCTCCTCCTCCTCCTCCTCCTCCTCTTCCTCCTCCCCTTCCTCCTCCTCCTTCTCCTCCTCAGTTTGTTTTGGCTGGGGATCAATCAAGAGCCTCTAGCATCCCAGGCAACTGCTCTCACAGAGCTACACACCTCCAGCCCTCAAAAAAATTTTTTTCACCTGGGTAGTGGTGGCGCACGCCTTTAATCCCAGCACTTGGGAGGCAGAGGCAGGCGGATTTCTGAGTTCAAGGCCAGCCTGGTCTACAGAGTGAGTTCCAGGACAGCCAGGGCTACACAGAGAAACCCTGTCT
The DNA here is from genome assembly GCA_028551405.1 of Uromys caudimaculatus. Classification (NCBI taxonomy): domain Eukaryota; kingdom Metazoa; phylum Chordata; class Mammalia; order Rodentia; family Muridae; genus Uromys; species Uromys caudimaculatus. The sequence goes on from CM052708.1 coordinate 98,986,726, forward strand.
CGGAAAAAAAAATTTTTTTTTCTTATGTATTTATTTAGAGATGGATTCCACTATGTAGCATTGTCTGACCTGGAACTTACTGTGTAGACTATGCTTGACTTGGACTCAAAGATCTGCTTGCCTCTTTCGTGCTGTTCATGTTGTGATTAGAGGTCTATACCACACTTGGAAAATTTCTATTTAAAAGTCTGGTTACAGAAAAGAAATTCATCCCGTCACATTATAGTGAAAACACCAAATACACAAAACAAAGAAAGAATATTAAAAGCAGTAAGGGAAAAAGGTCAAGTAACATACAAAGGCAAACCTATCAGAATTACACCTGACTTCTCACCAGAGACTATGAAAGCTAGAAGATCCTGGGCAGATCTCATACAGACTCTAAGAGAACACA
>CM052708.1:98987619-99027612 GCA_028551405.1 Uromys caudimaculatus
GAGGGGACACGGGGTTTCTAAAGAAAAGGGGAATCATTGGAAATGTAAATAAAATATCAATAAATAAATAAATAAATAAATAAATAAATAAATAAAAAATTAAAAAGAAAAAAAAAATAAAAGTCTGGTTACATCCTCTCCCCCTTCCCCTCCCCCCCTCGCTGTGTGTGTGTGTGTGTGTGTGTGTGTGTGCATACATGTGTGTGTACGAGCCTCAGCCTGTATATGGATGCAGAGTGTGGAAAGCACTCTCCTTTTGCCATGTGTTATTCAGCATCTGACTCGGGTCACCCAGCTTAGTGGCTACAGCCAGTATAATCTGAAAGATTTTTTCCCCCCTATTCTACACTATTGGCTTCCTGGCTGTTTGAGGTAACTTAGAACACATGATTTAAGCCTTTCTCCTGCTTCTTGTATTAACTTATATGACTTTCCTCGAGGATCAGGTCATATGTGTTGTCTGTCTGTTTCAGGTCATATGTGCTAGGCTGCCTGGCTTTTAATGGCAGAAGCATGGGGGCACTGCACAGGAGCATTGTGACCGGCATTACCCCCAAGGTGTCTTTGGAGGGGGGATTTCTGTTTTATTACTAGGTTCTTAAATTTTTCCCAAGGAGCAAATTCCAGAGTCAAACTGTGTGCAGCAGAGCCTCATTATGCCCCGTTAACGGTTTCCCTGTGGACGGCTGAGGCCTTCCTTCCTGACTGATGCCTCTTTCCTTGGGGCAGTCTTCCCATGCTTCTACTGTGAGGTTTTTTGCTTTTCTGCTTTTAAGACAAGGCTTATGTAGTCCTAGCTAGCTTGGAACTCAGGTCCACCTGCCTCTGCCTCTGAATTGCTGGCATTAAGTATTTTATCTTGGCCTTCCTCTCCTGCCTCTTCCTCTTTCTTCCCCACCTTCACCCTCACCATCTCCTTCTCTTTTTCCGTCTGTCCTGCTTTCTCTCTTTTCCCTTTTCTTTATCCTCTCTCTTTCCCACCTACCCCCCCCCCCCCGTTCCTTTTCTGTCTTTCTTTCTGCGTGTCTCTGTCTATTGTCTCTCTCTAACAGGTCTCCCTATATAGTCCTGGCAGCTTGGGTTATAGCCTCTTGCTGTGCAGCCGCCAAGTGATGGGATTACTGACTAGTAGCACCAGGATTAAGGGAACACATTGTTGGGGGGGGGCTATTCTTTTGGAATTAACTAAAACCCAGGAGGCTGGGTACACTTCTGACTTTTTGTTTTTAAACTAAATAATCTGAAGTGGGAAGACCCATTATTATTATTATTATTTATTTATTTATTTATTTATTTATTTTATTTTATTTTATTTTATTTTTTGGTTTTTCGAGACAGGGTTTCTCTGTGTAGCCCTGGCTGTCCTGGAACTCACTCTGTAGACCAGGCTGGCCTCAAACTCAGAAATCCACCTGCCTCTGCCTCCCAAGTGCTGGGATTAAAGGCATGTGCCACCACTGCCCAGCTGGGAAGACCCATTATTAATCCAGATCTTCTGAGGTGGGAAGATACAGCTTTAACCTGGGTCACAGCCTGTATAAAGAACATGAAAGAGGGAAGCTCTTTCTTTATCTGCTTGTTTTTCTTCTTGCTGGCACGTGGATTCCTTCACTGGCCTTAGAGCCTACTTCTTTGGGATTCCGGTGTATCCTGAAGCCCAGCTGAGACATCTGGCCTATAGGAATGAACAACTACAGAATTCTTGGCCTTTCCGCTGGTAGACATCCATTGCTGGATTAGCTGGACCAGAGCTTGTAAGTCACCTGAGTGAACCCCGTATGTGTGCTCATTCTATCAGCTGTTTCTCCAGAGCAGATTCTTAACTTTCCCAATGCTGGTGTGGTGACTCCCAGCCATAGAATTGTTTTCATTGCTATTTCAAAACTGTAATTTTGTTGCTGTGAATCGTGACGTAAATATCTGTGGAAGTGTCCATCATTGAAGGGTAGGGTGCTGAGCTTCCATGGCATGAAATTTTCCTGCTCATCTCCTGCACAGTTCAGTTCCTCACTGGTGTCATTCCTGAGGTGTGCTCCTAGTGCCCAGTGCTGTGGCAGGCTCCTGTGACTGTCATGTTCCTTCTGGCACTTCAGAGGGATTGTTGGCAAAGGGAGCCAGACCACATGCTTAGTCAGCCTAAAGTCCTAGAGTGGTGAAATTTAAGAATTAAACATTTCAAGCTAAATGAGAATAGGGAGTGTTCAGAAGCACGGTTATGTGGGAGCATGACCTGGTGACGTTTTTAAGTTAAAAATAAAAGTCCAGGGGGCTGGGGAGATGGCTCAGAGGTTAAGAGCACCAGCTGCTCTTCCAGAGGTTCAATTCCCAGGAACCGCATGGTAGCTCACAACCATCTGTAATGGGATCTGGTGCCCTCTTCTGGTGTGTCTGAAGACAGCAACAGTGTAGTCAGACAAATAAAATAAATAAATCTTTAAAAAAAAAAAAAAAAAGTCCAGCTTCAGGGATTAAATTGAATTATGTAGTAGGAATACTTTCTGTTCCATTCCCCAAACAGCTGTCCTGCTCAAGCTGTCTAGGCCATGGCACTCCTTGCCTCACCCTGGTCTCAGGTCGCCAGAGCTGGGGCCTATGATGCTTCCAGCATTCACAAAGAACTCTCTGGGAGCTGGCTTTTAAAGATCCTCATGGCTGGCCCCTGCAGGGAAAGAATGGAAACGAAGGTGCTACTTCAGTGGCCTCTGTAGAAAGGGTAAATGACTCTTAAGTCCCACCTTGACATTGGGTAAAGCAACAAAGATATCCCTACTACTCGGTATCTGGATGCTTTCATGAGAGCTATCATCCCTCTCTCTGGTGACGGTTACAGAGAAGATTCTTTCTGTCATGTGATGATAGAGGCTGGTGCTGTGCTTATACATTCAAGATGCAGATTCTAACTCCCACACTAGGGAACAGAGTGGCTGTCTCTGCATGAATCCCTCCTCCCAGAAAGGAGTCACATGCTTGTCTTGGGAAATGTGCCGTCTCATGCTGGGTCCCAGAGGGACAAAGGATAATGATTTCATGTCGCCTGGCTGCTTTTCCTCTAGCTCCCCCAGCACAGGTTTTCTTTTGAAGGGAAAGCTGCCTCATCCGTTTAAAGGACATTACAAGACTCTCGGTGACACGATTCAGCTCTGGCATCCACTACAAAGACATTTGTGTGTCCTTCCGGGTCTTGGAGCCAGACCTCCAGACTGCACGAACTTTCTGTCCATCTGCCATATGGAGGACAGAGCTGCAGCTTCAGCTAGGCCTTGAGCTAAGAAGATAGTTAGGAATGAAGACGGCCATGACTGCTGTCCAGAGCTTCCATAGCTGCTAGGTAAGGGCTCAGGACTGCTCGTGCCTCACCCTGGCCATTTGTGGTCAGTACAGTGAGAGGAGAAAGGCCAGCATGATCAGCTTGCGTTGATAAACAGAGGGACAATGTGCTTCCTTTGCTGGGTACACAGGAGGGAGGAGGTGACCTTCTGTGCCAAGCAGTAGTGCCTTTGTCCTAGCACCTGAGAAGGCCCCTCCTTCTCCACTACCACTTGGAGACTCTGTCAGCCCAAAGTTCAGGATCTTCACAGAAGCCACCAAGTCAGCAAGCTAATTTATCCTAGTCTCAAGATTGGCTGTGGTGGGAGACTCCTTAGTTTTAACCTCTGTATTTGCTTCCTTCACGACCTGTTGTAAGCTGCAAAGACCTTTCAGAAGCTTGAGTCCCTGACAGATGCTTTACCCTACAAGGAGAAGTCGGTGATCAGTGCCTGGGAGGTGAGGGGACAGGTGGAGGAAGGAAGTAAAAAGCCTTGTCAAGCCAGCTGCAAAGCAGGCTGCTGCAGCTTGAACCTGCAGGGAGCACAGGACATCTAGCCCAGCCCATGAGCAGAGAGCAGGGAGCTGGGCATGTGTGCTCACACCTGTCAGCTACACACGAAGGGCTTCCAGGGACAGGTTACTCACTGGAGTGTCTAGTCTGTCATGTCCATAGGCAAGGTGAATACAGAACAGATGCAGGGGCTAGCCACTAGGCACCAGACTGAGCGTGCTCAGATGGTAAGATGTGAGCATTAGCTACAGCTTCGAGCTGTTTCTTGTTTTTATTGGTTTGTTAGAGAAAAGATTCTTTGCTTTGTAGCTCAGGTTAGCCTCAAACCCATGGTCTTTCTAGCTCTGAAGTGCTGCATTACACACGTGCAATGCTATAATTGGTTCCATTGTATCACACACACATACACCATACACAGACACCACACACACACACACACACACACACACACACACACACACACACACACACACACCCACCACACCACACCACCACACCACCACCCCACCACCCCACCACCCCACCACCCCACCACCACCACCACCACCACCACCATGTACACCATGCACAACTAATAATATTTTTTTTTAAATGGAATTCAACTTAGCTTTGCTCTCCTAAGAAGAATATAAGAAAATCAGGCTGAGGAGGCGCTCAGTATCCCTCCTGCAATAGCTGCCCTCCTCAGATGTCGCCCTTTCTTTCTGAAAACCTCTACTCAGAGGTTCATTTATTTCCTATAGCATTTGGTGGACAATAGAGCCCCATGGCTCGTTTTTTTGTTTGTTCAAAACACATTAAAGACCTTGATTCTGTTCTGTTCTATTTTATTATTTTAAGATGTATTTTTAAGTCAGGTGTGGTGGCATACACCCAGGACTTGGGAGGCAGAGGCAGGGGATCTCTGTGAATTAGAGGCCAACTTCATCTACAAAATGAGTTCCAGGACAACCAGGACTATCACACAGAGAAATCCTGTCTCAAACAACAACAACAACAACAACAACAACAACAACAACAACAACAACAACTTTATTTCTACTTATGTGAACATGCGTGTATGTGTGAATGTGTACCAGATGTATGTAGATTCTTCAAAGGCCAGAAGAGGATGTCAGATCCCCTGGAACTGGACTTATAGGGAGTAGTGAATCCTGTCATGGGTGCTGGGAACCAAGTCCTCTGCTGGCGCCCTGGTGTGTGGAGCTGCTCCTCCAGCCCCTGCTCTCTCTCCTTTTACAGAGCCACAGTCTGTCTTTCCTATGGCCGTGTGGTCAACGGCACTGTGATGCTGTGTGTGTTCATTCCCTTCCAAATTCAGATTGAAATAGAATTTTATTGCAGTGGTGTGGAGAGGTTAAGTCTGTTAAAATTAATGAATCAATTGGTTAGCCTCACTAGTTCAAAGCTAAGCCTCTTAGAGGTTCCCAGTCTCCTTGGTGCCACCCTTGTGAAGACATTAATGTCGTGTTATGGAACTGGGTTAGTTACAAAGTGGAGGCTCCACCTCTCCCTGTCTTTTGCTTTTGTTCTTTTATTTCATTTCTATTCTTCATTTTATTTTTTTCTGTGTTGTGTGTGGGTATGTGCATGTGAGCAAAGAGCCTGCCGAGGCTGGATCCCTTGGAGCTGGAGTTACAGGTGGTTATGTGCTGTGTGACATGGGTGCTGGGATTTGAACCTGGGCAGCCAGTGCTCTTAACTGCTGAGCTCTCTCCAGCCCTTTTTCTTTTCTTCTTTTTACTTACTTATTTAGAGTTCAGGTCTCATTTCGGAGCTCTCTGTGCAGCTCAGGCCAGCCTCGAATACATAGATTTCGCTTTGCCTCAGCCTCAGTGTACCGGAATTACAGATGTCACCCATTGTATCTGGCCTGTTTTCTAGTCATATGATCCCTTTTTGTGATGCTGTGACAAAACGAGGAAGTCCTCATCCCTCAGTAGACACCACCTCTCAGTTTTAATTCCCTGATTCCAGAGCTCACAGCCACGTAAATATCTGTTCATTGTGCTGCTGGTGCTGCTGCTGGCACTGCTGGTGCTGTTGGTGCTGTTGCTGCTGCTGCTGCTGCTGCTCAGGGTCAGATCACCTTTTGTTGTAGTGGCAGGAAATGGACTAAGATATATGGTGAGTGTATGTTACCTAAGTAACATAGGACATGAACAGCTGACAGGTCCAGAATGCAACCAAGCCTGAGAGAAGATGGCTGACATCAAAGAAACATTATTAAAGGGCAATGTTCTTAGTGCCCATGGCCTACCCTTTCTGGGTGGTTTTCTGTTTCTGTCAGGCACATGGTGTTGTTGACACAGGTCTGAAACACAATTAGTCAGCGCACATATTCTGGGCTGCTATGAGACTGTTAGAAATCAGGCCTACAAGCTGTTGGATGCTTTAAAAAGTTGCAGATACTAGGGCTGAAGAGATGGATCAGCAGTTAAGAGAACTGACTCCTCTTACAGAGGACCCAGGTTCAATTCCCAGCCCCCACGTGGCAGCTCACAGCTACCCGCAACTCCAGTGCTAGGAGATCTGATACTCTTTTGTGGCCTCTAACGGCACCAGGTTCGAATCTGGTACGTATACATACCCGGAGGCAAAACACTGTCACACATAAAATGAAATTTTTTACATTTTACAAAAATGTTTCACTAAAGCAGTTCTATTTTCTTCAAGTTTTATATTCTTGAAGATCAAACATAGGGCATTGCTCACGTGAAGAAATATTCTACCATAGCTCTTTTTATAATTATTATCAATGGGGGGGGCAAGGTCCCACCAAGTGGCCCTGGCTGCTCTGGACTCCTGTGGATGACTCCTTCCAAAGGACCCCGCCTCTCTGAGCCGAGCCCACTTCTGATTCAGCTGTCCTAAGGTGCATATGGACCAGTCGTTTCTGCTGGATTCTGCCGCCCATCACACTTGACTCTGCCCGCGTTCCAGAGTCTGTCTCTCGGGCCCCCTTTCCCTCCACCTGCTAGGCTTCTCCACTGCAGTTCTGGGCATCTCTTGGTCTCTCTGGCTCCTGGAGCTCGCTTGCCCTCCTGGGAGCTGTCACATGGAAAGGCTCCGTGTCTTCCTCCACCTGTTCTCTCCTCCTCTAGTGGGTAATTGTCACCTTGGAGCAGCCTGCTTTGTCTCTGGCTTGCAGGAGCCTACTGTTAATATAAAAGCCACACCAGTGTACGGGTAAACACCTCTCGTCCTACAGAGCCTCCATTACTTGGAAATGGGTGCCTCCCCTCTGTGATTTGGGACATTTTCCTCTGACGAGTCTCTTAGTGTCCGGGATGGTCCGGATTGAAATTCTTGGCACCAGGCCATTTACTGTTTCCCCACCCTTCTCTCTCTATCCTCACCTCGCTAGGAGCTGCTTGCTCTGTCTCTGTCCCTCTGGTTGGTTGACTGGAACTTGATGTTAAGCTGCAGAGCTTCCTCCTGGGCCTCTAGGATATTGGAACTCTTCTTCCTGGTGAGTTCCTGTTTTTCGACCCTTTCCCTCCTTCTCTAAGCTGTTTCCTCCTCTGACTTAGAGGTTTTTATCAAAGACTTGCTGTCTTACTGCAACCCCCTGGCCTCAGTATAGCTCAATGGCCAAAATGACACTCTTGATTTTCAAATTCTCAGGGTGTAACAACTTCTGCTATTGTATAAGCAAATGATCCCAAAGTCTCTTATCTCTAAGCTTTTTCTACTTTCCACTTGAAAATCTTTTATCTCTATGCTTTCTTGGTTCTCTGCTTTCAAAACAAAACAAAAACCTCTTAAGAATTTGTAAGTTTATTGAGTATGGTTAAAAATCTCTAAAATCTATTTAAAAAGTTAGCTTAAAATTTGTAACAATAGTCTGATAGTTTAAAATACACAGTTAATCTTAATTTCTTACAACATGCTTGCTTTTAACCATGTGGTGGAAGCCATCTTTCTGTGTACCTTCTTGGCTAAGATGACCACGTGGTGTAAACCAACTATGGTAGCATCATAAGACTTTGTACTCCTGCTAAACCCTCCTCTGCTTATCATTGTATCTTCTTTTAAACTAAAGGAGACAAAATCAGGCCTCCAAGAGATTTTTGGATTAGGATCGTTTTTTTGTATGATGATTTTACCCTGAGAGTAAGAATTTTAATAAACTATGTTTGATAAATGAAGTTTATAAAATTCCTAATGGGGCTGGAGAGTTGGCTTAGCAGTTAAGAGCACTGACTGCTCTTCTGGAGGTCCTGAGTTCAAATCCCAGCAACCACATGGTGGCTCATAACATCTGTAATGAGATTGGATGCTACAGTGTACTTACATATAATAAATAAATAAATCTTAAAAAAATAAAATAAAATTTCTAATGTTATAAAGATTCACTCAGTTTAACAAAAACTGACTTAGATATATATGTCTAACCATTTATGTCTTTGTTAACTGTGTTCAATGTCAGATTTTTGGAAAATTTTAGATAAAGAACAATATATGTTTGGTGAATAAGGTATATTTGATTAATAAAGTTTATAAATTCTGAAGGTCTATTCAGGCTAATAGAAACTGACTTGAAGATACATGTCTGGCCTCTTTTTGTTAAACCTTAGCTATTTGGATAAACTGAGTCATAGAAGAAACTGTGATATTCTGTAATGGTGCATTATGAAAGGACCAGGAAAGTAAAGTTTCCAGTTTCTCAATGCACTGTATTTATGGTTTAAAGTTTTATTTTGATGCTGAAGGGTCTTCAATTAAATCTTCAATTCAAAATTTTAAGGTTCAAATTTAACAGGGATAAAGCTGTAAAATCTTAATCTTATAAAAAATACCAACTTGTAAACTGTTAAAGATAATTAGGACATGTAACTTATGATCAGTCAACTTAAAAAGGACCAGATTCTCTAGTGTGCTAGAACCGTGTATGGTGCCATATATGACACCAACAAGCTTAGCCTTCTGTAAACGCTGTCAAGGTTAAGCCTGAAGCAAGTAACCAAAACAAGTGAAGTTTGTTTAAAATCAGGAGTACTTAATAGATGATGCTCCTCAGACTCCTCAGAGCGCTGCAGAGTATTGCATTTAGAGTTTAATGAAAAAGCTTTCCATGATAGACAAAAAATAAAATAATAATAATAATAATAATAATAATAATAATAATAATAATAACAACAACAACAAAACTTCAGCTCCTAGTGGTAGCCCTAAGATCTCCTCCAAAGATGACAGGGCACAGGCAAGTCTTCCTGGCTTGTGGTAACACTAACCAACTGGGCAAAGAACTGTCCCGTGCATCATGTGCCACAAGGCCCTGCCCAAACTGTGAATACCTTTGAATTGACTGTACTACTCTGCCTTGCCAAAATAGATCAGTTTTCTCAAGTTCCTCCTCCACAGAAAAATCTCTCAGACTTTCTGGGTCCGGCAGCTGGAGGCCTATACTGCCATGTGTAGCAGTGCAAGATTTAACGCTGCCCTCTGTCTCCAACTAAACCACCAAGGTCACCATGGAGGAGCACAGGATAGCCATGGGGTTGTGGGTAAGCCTCTGTGACTTTAATCGATACACAGGCCATTTGGATTATACTTCCTGCTCTCACTTGTCCTCCTCAGATCTCTGATGGAGTTGATGCCCAACTGTAGCTTCCTCAACTGCAATCAACTCTTCCTCCAAGGCTGCAGCTGCCGTGTAGTCCATTTTATATGCAAAAGTCAGGCCTTGATTCTTTTCTAGAGCTACTAGGGCTTGGTGAGAAAAAGACTTCATACTGAAAGAGATAAAAACCACAAAACAGGTTTCAATATGAAAAACAAACTTGAGATATCATGCAGCTATTACTAACTAAAAGTTTACTCAAGAACTTGCTTTGTAGTGACTGCTCTCAGTAATCAACCACCTGTGTGTGTCTCATGGCAAATGTTTGGGTAGAGAAAGAAACTGCTTGAAGTTTATGTAAGTTGTGAGTCTCTAAGAATCTAAGGTGTCTAAATGCAAGCTATAAAGGTCGGAACACGTAGAAGCTGAAGTTGTGAGGGCCTAAGAAAGTGATTTATGGCACATAAGTCCTAAAGGTCTAGGAAGTGACTTAAGGTGTGTGAACAATGAGAAATGTGTCAGGCCTTTCCCTCTCTATGCTACTGGTATACAAAGACTTCACAAATCCAGAGTTTTAATGATAATTAATGGAGTTCTGATAAGCTATTGATCTAGACCTGGTAAAGCTCTGACCGCTATTCTCTTAGTCACAGATCAATTTTTAAATTTCCTTTGGTTGCTTTCTAAGTATAGACTTAAGTGCTTCTCGTTGTATTGAAAGCATTTCTGTCCAAACTATCCATCTAGCTTTCTGGACAGAAGAAAGAATATTCACGTTTTTAACTTAAGACCATGGCTCTTCTTGCTATGACGAAAGGCAAGCGAGTCTACTCCATCTGGTTAGACACTTACCTGCTCTCTCTGCAGTGAGGATTTCAGTACAGATTACACACAGTGGCAATGCTAATATGTCCAAAACTTGTATTTCTTTTTGTAAACTTAAAAATCGCCTAAGGTCCTGCTGCTCTCCACTGTCATAGGTTAGATGGACTCCTGATAAGGGATGCCGTCAACAGCCGAAGCTTTCTCATGGACTGCGAGCTCCTGAGGCTGGGGTCTTTCTCCTTCCCTGGGCTTGGCACTTCCCCTCCACCAACACCCAGGACCACACCTCTGAAATTTCAGTGTATACACAAGATAAAGACTTTCCCCTAAGTTTCTTAGCTTTACCTTCTGTCTCTAGTCTTTGTTCCTGCAGATTTCCAGTCAATGGCAGACTAACAACTGCTCCAAGTTGCAACCAAGGAGCCCTGAATGTGCTAAAAAGCCTATGGAACCAGATGCTTCAGGAAGAGGTTTCCTGTTGGCCAGAGCCCCTACTTTAGACCAGCATTTCTCACAGCTCCAAGGTGGCCTGCACTTCACAGGCCCCAGGTGGTCCCACAGAACCCAGGTAGCAAGTGAAACCGATATCCTGGCCTGAATCTTCTCCCTGATCCAGGCCTTTGGCTGGTACTCCAACCTGCCAGGGCCCTGACAACAACTTTAATTTCAGTTACAGAAGAGATTAAATTGCCACTGATAACCAACAAAATTCCTTTTTTTTTTTTTTTAAAGATTTATTTATTTGTTTTAATGTATGTGAGTACACTGTCACTATCTTCAGACACACCAGAAGAGGGCATCAGATCCCATTACAGATGGTTGTGAGCCACCATGTGGTTGCTGGGAATTGAACTCAAGACCTCTGGAAGAACAGCCAGTGCTCTTAACTTCTGAGCCATCTCTCCAGCCCCAACCAACAAAATTCTTAATTTTTATTTTCACACAGCAACAACATATTAAGTGTCCCAGGCTGAACTCGAATGAACCCTGTAGCGCTGGAAAGCTTGGAATTTCTGCCTTTGTCTGCCAGTTGAGGCGTTGGAATAACAGGTCATTGCCACCAGGATTGGCCAAAGCAGATAATTTTAATAGTAAAATAATTTTAAAATTCCACAAATAAAGTAGACACATAGAATTGAAGCTGTCTTTCCGAGCATCTGAGTACACTATGTTATCCTTAAATTCTGTGTTGTGTTAGTGGTCCTCTAGCACTCAAATTGATCATACAACACATGACGCATATGTGGAGGACGCATATTATCAATAAGCTTCACCATTTTGACAGCTCATATTGGGGACAATAAAGATTACTAACAAGAGAAAAATGAGTGTGTGTAAATATCGGTAATCACGTGACAGGAGGTTCTAGAGGTGGCTCTGGGGTTAAGGGCACTGCCAGAGACCAGAGTTTGATTCCTAGCACACGTGGTACACAGACATATGTGCAGGCAAAACATTCAGACATATAAAATAAAGTCTAAACAATTAAAAAATAATGAAACAGGTTTTGCATCAAAAGGCTGCATACCGGCCCTTTAAGAATTCAGCTGCATATTCTAGACTCATTGGTTCTGTGTTTAAAAGGCATTAACATTTAGCTGCTTGTCTATCATGGGCAAAATGGTCATATCTGTGTACATGTGTTCTCATTCACCCCCACCCTGCACCGTCTCTCTGTCTCTCTCACTTTCTGTCTCCCTCTCCCCTCCTTCCCTCACTCCATGGTCTAATGTATCCCAGCCTGACCTTGAACTTCTGACGTAGCCGAGGATGTCCTTAACCTCCACATCCTCCCAACTGCACTTCCTGAGTGCTGTGATTGCAGGTGTGTACCATCATGCCTGGTTTATGCTGTGCTGAGGTTTGAACTCAGAACTTTGTTTTGTTTATGCTAACAAGCACTTTACCTACTGAGTTACATCACTAGCATGTGTGTTTTATACATATTATATATATAATATGTATATTTTATATACATATTAAATATATATGCTTAATTCTTTGAGAATTGCATACAATATATTTTGATCATATTCATCTGGAATTTTCCCCCTAACTCCTCCCACAAACACCCCAACCTCCCTACACCCCAATTGTGGGTCCTTCCTTCTTTTTAAAAATAACTTGTGGTCTCCAGTTTGTGCCGCTAATATACCCCATTAGATTGTGGTTGACCAGGAAAGAATCACAAAAAGAAATGGACTCCCCAGCCCCAGAAGCTACAGTTGGAGGCAGGGCCTTCTGAAGCACTTGCCACTTCTTGCTAGAATATGGTGTGAAACGTTCTAGAACGTTGTATGGGAACACTGGCAACCACAGGGCAGCCAGTTTAGCTGAGCTTGAGGTGTGGGGACCTCGTCATCATTGCCTTCTCAGGAATCCTTTATACATTCAAAGAATCAGTCCACTAAAAATATTAAAGTAAAGAAAAAAGGCATTACTACTTTAAAAGTACAAAATAACTAACAAGGAGGCTAGAGAGGCCTCTCAGAGGGTAAGAGCATCAGCTGCTCTTCCGGAAGCTTACTTTTCAGGCAACCACGGAAGCTGTGGGTCCCTGAGGACTGGGCCCCAGTCCTCCCTGACCTCCAGCTTTTACAACCCTTCTGCCTGCTCTTCTGTGATGGTCCCTGAGCCGTGGGAGGGTGGGAAGGTGGGTGTGGCATAGGCGTCCCAGCTTTGGTTGAACACTCCACTGACACTTACTTTGCCACTTTGACCAGTTGTGAGTTTCAGCATTAACCACTGCCCACTGCACAGAGAAACTCTCTGATGAGGCGTGAGAGTTGCACAAATCTCCAGGTAGAGAGATGAAGATTCATTATGTCCACTTAGCAGAATAAAGGTGGTAAGCTTACCCCTGGGACTTGTGAGATTCCCAACAAAGGTTCTTGGTCTGATTTACAATATTAGGCAGACACATGTGCACACACCTTTGTATCTTCTCTGAACTAGGTACAGACTGGATGAATTAAGTGGTAAAAATGACGACAGCCCCAAGATGGTTTTATGAATTAGTTTTGTTAGACCTTAAAAATCGCATACTATATTATTAAATATAAGGAACAAATGGAGCTTCCCAGCAGGACCTAGCTGACAGCACCTCATCCTGGTGGCTAAAGTTGGCCCCCCTGTGTAATGTGGCCAGGGAAGCCCAGCATCCCCACTGCATCTTCCTGCCAGAAGCACAGCACAGGCAGCCTCACTCACTCTCAAGAAGGTGAAGAGTACATACCATGTTCATTCTTTTGTGACTGAGTTACCTCACTCAGAATGATATTTTCGAGTTCCATCCATTTGCCTAAGAATTTCATTAAGTCATTGTTTTTAATATCTGAGTAGTACTCCATTGTGTAAATGTACCACATTTTCTGTATCCATTCCTCTGATGAGGGACATCTGGGTTGTTTCCAGCTTCTGGCTATTATAAATATGGCTGCTATGAACATAGTGGAGCATGTGTCTTTATTACATGTTGGAGCATCTTCTGGGTATATGCCCAGAAGACATATAGCTGGGTCCTCAAGTAGTATTATGTGCATTTTTCTGAGGATCCGCCAAACTGATTTCCAGAGTGGTTGTACTCACTGAAAAGTGGATATTAGCCCAAAAGTTTGGAATACCTAAGATTCACTTCACAGCAACCGATGGACGGAGAGTGAGGTCCCAGATGGAGGAGTTGGAGAAGGGACTGAAGGTGTCAACTGGCCTGACCCCCCCCCCCCCCCCCGTGCTCCTGGAGGCTAGACAACCAACCAAAGAATACACATCGAGGGACTCATGGCTCAGACCACATATGTGGCAGAGGAGGGCCTTGTTGGCCATTAGGGGGAGGAGAGGCCCTTGGGCCTGAGGGTATTAGAGGCCCCAGTAAAGGGGAATGTCAAGGTGGGAATATGGGAACGGGTGGGCGGGTGGGTGGGTGGGGGAATACCCTCATAGAGGCAGGGGAGGGGGGAGGGGATGGGGGTTTCCAAAGAGGAGACCTAGAAAGGGGGAAACATGGAAATGTAAATAAAGTATCAAAAAAAAAAAAAAAAAAAAAAAAAAAAGGTGAAGAGTGACTCGCACCCAGACTGTGTTCTTCAGGGCCAAGGACAGGTCAAAATGAAAAGCCCTGCAAGGCCGGGCAGTGGTGGCGCATGCCTTTAATCCCAGCACTTGGGAGGCAGAGACAGGCGGATTTCTGAGTTCGAGGCCAGCCTGGTCTACAGAGTGAGTTCCAGGACAGCCAGGGCTATACGGAGAAACCCTGTCTTGAAAAACCAAAAAAAAAAAAAAAAGCCCTGCAAGGCTGAGGGTGGTTGCAGATTAAAGAATGTGAGAAGGGAACACATCTGTGGCCCTGAATTCCCAGTCCACAGGATAACTGCTGTCAATAGCACCACCTCGGAAGGAAGGGCTGAACTCTGACCTTGGCTGTAACTTAAACATGGGCTTTACTTTCCTGAGTCTGAGATTCCCAGAGTTGTATGGGAACATGCCTTTGTTTGAGGGAATATATACACAGGGTTATTTGGTTAAATCCTGAAACAGCCAGGCATGACACATGCCTTAACTCCATCACTCAGGAAATGGAAGCAGGAGAATCTCTTCCCACCCTTCCTCTCCCCTCCCCTCCCCTCCGTTCCCCTCCCCTCTCCCTCCTTTTCTGCTTTTGAGGCTGGCTTAGTTTGGCTCCAGCTGGCTTGGATCTAGCAGCAATCCTCCTGACTCAACATGAGTGCACATGCCACTATGTTGAGCTTGGCTTCTTTAGTAAAATATACTTTTTACACTATTATATTGTTTAATTAGGAGGTCAAAGGACAACCTAATTTTTTTCCCTTTCATCATGTGGGTTCCAGACAGGCAGCCAGCCCCTTTCCCTGATGAGTCTTTCATCAGCCTAACATAATGTTTTAAAAATCCATCCTAATTATAGCATATGTCAATACTTATCTTTTTAAATGACTGAATACTATTTTACTGTGTAGAAGACCTGTTTCATTTTTCTGTGTGTTGACAAGCATGAGTGACTTCTGCTTCTGCTATTTGCTCTGCCGGACATGTAAATGTCCATGCACACAGCAATGCATTTGTATGCCTGTTTCCAGTTGTACTGGGTGCACACCTGGCAATGGGATTACTGTGTCATATAGTCAATTCATATTTAACTTTGAAAGAAGATAGCAAATTGTTCCTCAAAGTGGCTACATTATTCCCCAATTTTGTTTTTTAAAATGTTCTCAAAGCTTGAAAGTACTTCAAAGAAAAAGTAATTAACCTGGCAGTGGTGGCACACGCCTTTAATCTGAGCACTCAGGAGGAAGAGGCAAGTAAATCTCTGAGTTGGAGGCCAGCTGGATTCATGATGGCCAGAGCTTCACAGAGAAACCCTATCTTGAAAAAACAAAAACAAACAACAAATTTAAAAAGTAGCCTTCCATTTGGGCAGAAGGGAAAGGAGGACTAAGGACAGGAGACTGGGCTGGGATGCCAGGTGCTTGGTTAGCCACAGGGGCAGATGCATTGTGGGATCAGAAAAGCCTGGGATGGAGCGCGGCAGCTTGCTGGGAGATTGCAGAGCAGGTGCAAAGTGCTTCTAGAGCATTCCCTAACTAAGAGCCAGATCCTAGGGAAGAGAGGCCTTCTTTCCTCCCTTGTGAGGACACGAGAAGGGTTCTGGCTACAGAGTCCATTTACTAGCCGCGCACAGGAGCGAGTGTGGACAGGGAACTGTGCGCTTGTGCATGGGCATCCTGCGAAACAGATTGTCTTCAGAAACTATTTCTGACTAATGCGTCTTGAACCTGCGTAGGTTAAACGCAATGTCTTCAGCTGTTGTGGGCACACTGCTGCAACTCCAGCACTCTGGAGTCTGAGGCAGGAGAATAAGCCTCGTGATTACCTGAGGCCCCCTGGCTCCTATGCCCTCAGGAACGGTCGCTGTCGAATGGTGGCACATACGTGACGGCACTTGGGGCAGTGAGTCAGGAGAATTCTGAGTTCCAGTCCAGCCTGGGCTACTTAGTGAGACCTTCTGTCAAAAAAAAAAAAAAAAAAAGGAGATGAAGAAGAGGACTAGAAATCCTGCTGGAATTATTATAAAGCAACTGTGCCGGGGAGATTCGTCAGCCTGACACAAAGGAGAATCCCTTGGGACTCTTAATTGAGAAGCAGCCTACATCAGATTGCCTGTAGGAAACTCTGTAGAACCTTTTCTTGATTAACGACTAATGTGAGAGGGCCTAGACATGGTGGACTGTGCTACCCCTGGGCACATGGTCCTGGGTTATATAAAAAAGAGAACTGAGCAAGCCATAGAGAGCAAGCCAGTAAGCACCACCTTCTATGGTTCTGCTGCAGTTCCTGCCCCCAGACACCTGCCTCGAGGTCCTGCCCTGGCTTCTCTCAATGATGGATTGTAACATAAAATGTAAACCCCAAACCCTTTCCTCCTCAGGTTGTTGTCGATCATGGTGTTTATCAAATCAACAGAGAGCAAACTAGGACACTGTGGTGGTTTGAATAGAAATAGCCTCCACAGGTCCGTATGCTTGAATGCTTGGTCATTGGGGAGTGGCACTACTTGAAAGAGATTGGGAGGTATGGCCTTGTTGGAGTAGGTGTGTTGCTGAGGGTGGGCTTTCGAGTTTCAAGGCCTCAAACTAGGCTCTATATCTCTTTTCCTGCTGCTGTGGATCCAGATGAAGACTCCTAGCTTGGTCTCCAGCACCATGTCTGCGTGCATGCTGCCATGCTTCTCACCATGACAGTAATGGGCTAACCCTCTGAAATGGTAAGCCAGCCACAGTTAAACGCTTTCTGTTATGATACTTGCTGTGGTCCTTGTGTCTCTTCACAGCATTGACTAAGAGAGACACCAAGACACTGTTTTAAAACACTGAGGTTTGAGGAACTGCGATTTGGAGTAGTAACAAATGTCTGCATGGAAAGATGTGAGTGTGAAATGCACCGGGGAGGGCTGCCCACAGCAGCGAAAGTTTTAAGGGTTGCATGCTCTTTTACACACTCGTTCTTTCTTCTGGTGTCATTGAGAGATTGTGTTCTATACAATAATTGAGGAAAATTAAAGTTGTTTCTTATCCTCTGTGATGATTTAAGGGAGAGGTGCTGTCTTAGGGTTTTACTGCTGTGGACAGACACCACCACCAAGGCAACTCGTAGACAACATTGAATTGGAGCTGGCTTACAGGTTCAGAGGTTCAGTTCATTATCATCAAGGTGGGAACATGGCAGCTTCCAGGCAGGCATGGTGCAGGTAGACCTGAGAGTTCGCATCTTCATCTGAAGGCTGCTAGGAGAAGACAGGCTTCCAGACAGCTAGGACGAGGGTATTAAAGCCCACGCCTACAGTGACACACCCACTCCAACAAGGCCACACCTCCGAATAGTACCACACCTAGGCCAAGCATATACAAACCATCACAAGTGCCACCTAGTAGGTCCATGTGTTTGAACACTCTGTCCCCAGTTGGTGACACTGTATGTGTGTGGGTTATAGAACCTTCAGGAGCTGCAGTCTTGCTGGAGGACCTACACCCCAGGGTTGCCTCCAAGAGTTTCTAGCTTTGATTCATTCCTGCTTGCTCTCTCTGCTCATATGTGGCTAAAATGTGACCTGCCAGTTTCTGGTTCCTGCTGTCCTGCCATTATGGAATCTGGAACTGTGAGCCTTTCTTTCTTAAGCGACATTTGATTATGGTGTTTATCCCAGCAAACAGAAAAGCAGCCAGTACATCCCCAAGCAGGCATTGACTGTACATGGAGTTGGATCTCTAGCTGAGAGTGGGAAGGACCCTCCTGAAGCTATGAGATGTGGTTTCTGACCCAGGAGTGGGAGAGAGAACCCTCTGCATCAGAGAGCAGAGTTCTGGCAAGCTGTCCCCCTGTGAGCCAACCAGCTGCAGTCCCCATGTGTGCCCAGGTGGGGGGGGGGGGGGCGGGGAGGCTGACTGGGAGTGTGTTCCTTCCATACCTGCCCATCCACATTCCTGGGGTTAAGACCATGTGACCCTCCATGAACGGATGCTCTGGGAAACATCTTCAGATGATCTGGTAAGGACAGAGGGACATCATTAGGACATTGGAGGCCTGTTGGGCTCCATGGGCTAGTATGGTGAAAATAACTGGAGAGATGTTTTAAAATGTGGAAGCAGATTTAGGGGCTCTTCTGGAAGTGAAGCAGAAGCTGAGTCCCGGAGGGTTCTATTTAAAGATGAGCAGTATCAAAGCTGCTCTGTGGATTTACGTGTGAGACCTGTCAGGAAGTATAACGCTGCATGTGGGTGGGGCACCGGTGGGCCCATGCAAGGTGTCCCCCTGAGAAATCACACCATGTAACAGACCTGGTATGTGGGAGCTTTATTTGGGGGGATAAGAGGGAGTGAGGGAGGGCCTGGAGAAGGGGTAGGGGCAGACAGACAGGAGCAGAGCCATGAGGTCAGAGAAGCAGAACAGAGGGGGACAGAAGGGGAGGCATGTGGCAATAGAAAGAAAGAGCTGGGGTGTCGAGCAGTCCTTTCGTAAGTCAGGCCACCTGTACCTGGCAATGGCATGCAATGATGGCAGGCAGTGATGTTAGCCATTGCTAGGTCCCTGGGAGGAGCCTAGAGGAATCACCTGTAAGCTAACAAGAACTTTGTTCCCAGCCAGTTGAGGGATGAGGGTTTGACTTGCATGAGGACTTACTCCTTCCACATCCTCTGCAAAGCAGCAGCTCTCCAGGGAGTGTACAGTGCTGGGCCTGACAGACGTTCCCAACTGTCCCCTTGCACAGAGCAAGAGCAAAAAAAAGGTTTTCAGGACCAGTTTACAAATTTCATCTTCTGGGAGAAATGAAATCAACAGGGCTAGGAACAATTATAAGACAGAGCGTAATGGGTAGGGGAGGGGGCGAGGAGTCAGACTGCTTTGTTTGAAGCACATCTGGTCCACATTGTTATACACCGGCAGACAAAAGCAATTAGACATCTCTGTTCACATGTCATAATGATGAAAGTCATGTACTTTCCATGGCTGTCTCACTGGGCGCCGCCGCTCTTTAGCAAGGGCTGAGACGGAAGTTAAAAAGCAGGTGTTAGCTACACTTTACCTTTTGTAACCGAGGGAGGGTTGCTCTAGGATCTTTTGGAACCAGAGAGAAAGGGCAGGGACAGATGTGTGCTGTAATCCCCCCCCCCCCAATAGTTAACTTGCCTATAGAGCAGGCCCCCCATTATTCCTGGGTTGGGGAATGGGGACTTCAGTGGAGGCTCTAGTTCCCTGATAAATGAGGAGCTCTCATAGAGGGGTCTGTGTACCTCTGGCTTACCGTGGTTGGTTGCAGTTTTAGCCTGGGACTCATGTAGCCTAGCTCATCAAACTGGGAGTACAGCTGGGGCTGACCTAGAAGTTCTAGCCCTCCTGTCTCTGCTTCCTGGGTAGAGTTCTGGGATCACAAGCAGTCGCTGCTTTATGTAGTGCAGGGGATTGAACCCAGGGACTTGTACACACTAGGCAAGCACCTAGCAATTAAACTGTATCAACATCTTCTGGTTTGGACTTTTAAAAAATGCGCCGGGCAGTGGTGGTGCACGCCTTTAATCCCAGCACTTGGGAGGCAAAGGCAGGTGGATTTCTGAGTTCGAGGCCAACCTGGTCTACAGAGTGAGTTCCAGGACAGCCAGGGCTACACAGAGAAACCCTGTCTCAAAAAACAAACAAACAAGCAAACAAAAAATGCATGTGTGTGTTTGTACGGAACGCACATGGTGCGCATGGAGGCCTGAAGTTGTCACTTTGTGTCTTCCAATGTCACTCTTCATGTTTTAATCAAGTGATTATTTTATTTATTTATTGATTGATTGTCTATGTTTTTTTCCAACAAATGCATGCGCGCGCGCACACACACACACACACACACACACACACACACACACACACACACACACACACTATGGTGTATATGTAGAAATCAGCAATTTTGGAGAGTCTGTTCTCTCCTTCTGCCACGTGGGTTCTGGGGACTGAGCTCAGATCAGAAAGTGCCTTTAGCTGCTGAGCTATCTCCCTGGTCCTTGACTTTGTTTTTAGGCAAGGTATCTCCTGAGCTGGAATTACAGATAATAGCCATGCCTGGCTGGTGTTTACGTCTGAGGACCGGAATGTGGTCTCCATGCTTGCTCAGCAAGCACTTTATCTAGTGAGTCATCTTCCCAGCCCGGGTTGGGACTTAATTATAAGACAGAAGTGAAGCCAGCACTGATCGATTGCCTCATGAGAAAGAGGGAGGTCATGTGACTGGGAGACGGAGAGGGACAAATCCATCTGGAGGACTTGGTGGTTCCAAGATTCAAACAGTGCATCTGGCTTTCTCAAGGTGATTGTCTCAGTCCCAGCAGTGCTAGCAATAATCTTGAGGTGCCTTCTCACAGAGTCAGGTATCCATCCTTAAACTGAAGACAGTCTGAGCTCACTGGACCCTTTCTGGAAATGCCGATGGGAGTAGGATCTGCTCAACCAGACAACAGGATTGAGAATGGAGAGCGGTTGACTACACTAGAGACAGGGTCAGCCCTGTCAACAGTCCAGCCAGCTTCTGAAGGGCTTAGGCCCAGGATGTGGGTGCTCATTTGGCAAGAATTACACATAAGTGAATGTGTACGTCACTAGCACTGCTGCATGCCTTTGGAGAGAAATAGCAACCTCAGGAGGTGCTGGAGGAATCTGGATCTGACAAAGGACAGTGGAAACTGCTGATATCACATGCTTCAGACTGTCTGGGGGGGTGGGTGGAGGACAGGGATGAGTAGAAGAAAGAATTGTATTTATTGCCACAGCGGGGGAGACTGCAAGAAAAGGAAGAACCCCTCTTTTTAAATTGGCTTTGGGTAGGAGGGAAGTGTCCTTAGGTGAGTCCCTTTGCCCTTATACAGAGAAAGTTGACACCCCCAGATTCACTAGGACTAGAGTATGCATGCCCAGATGCTAGATCACAAAGAGTTAACCAAGGTGGTCTGTGGACCCTCCTATTCCAGTTCCCTTTGCCCTTCGAATCCCACACCCACGTTTGTACAAACATGAAGTTATGAAACAGCTTGGCCACAGCTTCAGGGTGCCAGGTTAGAAACCTCAGGGCAAGTATGCAGGGTAGTCTGGGTCAGCGTTGAGGATGCCTGCTGGCTCTGCACACATGCCAAGTGGAGACAGTGTGTCCTAATGCCACTGCAGCAGGGTGGCTGACATCTAGGTTTAAGCCGGGCCTACTCAGCAGTCTGTCTTCTGAGTGGAGCTGGTATTTCAGGAGCAGAGCAGGCCAAAGGAGCCATTCTTCTGCCAAGCAGTAGTCAGGTCGTGCTTCATTCCCTTGGACTCACAAATGTCTCTGTGGGGCTAGCGATGGCATCCGACATCTACCATTATTAGGGTTGATTTTCATGTCAACTTGCCACAAATTTGCATCTCCTAAGTAGGGACCCTCATCTGAAGCACTGTCCTGATTGCCTTGATGGATAGGGAAAGCCCACCCTGATTGCAGGCCCAGACAAAATGGCTTTGTCAGAGAGAAGTTGTCTTACCTCCACTTGGTCTTCCCTCTTGCTGCTGAGTTGAGTTGCCACCAATTCCTTCACTGACAGGAGAAACAGTATTTCCAAGCTTTCATTGTGGAACGGGGAGCAGTAGCTCTCCAGGGACTTTCTGGGCTCCCAGTGGCAGACTGTGAATACTAAGGTACCCTGACTTGTGGACTGAGTAACTGCTGGTTATAGTCCTCTAGTAAGAGACAGCTAATCTGGGTTGACTCTGGCTGTTGAGGGTGTGTGTGTGTGTGTGTGTGTTCATGTATGTGGGTGTATGTGTGAGAGTGTGTCTGTGTGTGCCTGTGTGCGAGTGTATTGTGAGTGTGTGTCTGTGTATGTATGCTAATGTTTGTGTCTCTGGGTGTGTATATGTGTGTGTCTCTGTGTGTGTGTGTCTGTATATGTGTGTATATGTGTATGTGAGTGTGTGAATGTGTGCATGTGTGTGAATGTATGTGTGAGTGCCTGTGTGTGAGTGTATGTGTGCGTGTTTGTGTCTCTCTGTGTGTATATGTGTGTGTGTCTGTATATGTGTATGTGAGTGTGTGTGTGAGTGTGTGTTTTCATTCTCTTGGTTCTGTTTCTGCTAGTCCAGTGGCTCTCAACCTTCCTAATGCTATGGCTTTTTAATACAGTTCCTCATGTCGTGGTGACCCCCAACCATAAAATAATTTTTGTTGCTACTTCATAACTGTAATTTTGATCTGAGCAGTGTCTCAGTTCCTAAGACCATTGGAAATAATGTATTTCTTGATGACTGTGACCCACAGGTTGAGAACCACTGCTCTAGAGACTCCTGACTAAATCAGCTCCTTTCTTCTGAAACTAAGGGCTCTAGGGACAGACTAGATAAACTCACCATACTCTATGGGGCAATTAGCAACTTGTTTTGCATTTTAAACAGTAAATTCTAGAACCTCACTGATATCCCAATTCCTGTTACTTGTTAGAAAGCAGATTTCCAATTAAGGGCTTGATTGGTGCTTCATGACTTGGGCCAAGTGATCTGCATAGAGCTGCCGGGGCTGAGCAGTGAGGAAGGCCCTCCAAGGGGGGCTATCCTTCGTCTGCTTTTGCTGTTCATTGCTTTTTGAGACAGGTCTCGATCTCCAGCTCAGGCTGGCCTCTAACTTTCGATTCTCCAGTTGCAGTCTCACCAGTACTAGGATTATGGGTGCGACCCCCACAGCTGCTCATCTGTTCAGTCTTCCTCGCCAGGAGGCTGGAAACTGATTTGAGTGGGACTGAGCAATGCCTGTGAGTGCCACTGGGTGCCACTAGTGGAGTGTGTTGGGGTCTAAGCAGACACCCACCCACACACCCACACCCACCCCCCCCCCCACAGAGAGAGAGAGAGAGAGAGAGAGAGAGAGAGAGAGAGAGAAAGAAAGAGAGAGAAAGAAAGAGAGAGAAAGAGAGAATATGAGAGTGAGAGAGGAGGCAAGGAGTAGAGAAAGGTATTCGAAGGATAAAAGAAGATAGACATACACACAAGGGCACTAAGGGACAGAGGCTCCCACGTGCTGGGAAGAAAGGTGTGCATAGCCCAGGCTGGTCAGGGGCTCACTCTTGCTCGATTGGTGGTTATGGACGTCCTGATTTAGGTACCAGCTGACCTCCAGTTAGCTGGCACAGACAAAGCTTTTAAAGAGGATCCACCTGAGAAAAGAACCAGAATTGTGTTACTATTATTCTAGTTTTTTGGGGGTAAGGTCCTAGACTGGCCTGAACCTCAGTATGTAGCTCAGGCTGGCCTTGAACTCAGCACTCTAAGTCCTGGGATTACAGACCAGAGGAATTGAAGCTTTAAACAAGAAAAAAAGTAGCTGGATATTTTATCCTGGAATAAAAAGATACAGAATTTAAACATAATCTTACCTTCTAACAAATTTAGATTATAAACCAGGTATAGCATCACGTGCTTTAAATCCCAACACTCAGAAGGCAGAGGCAGAGGCAGGTGGATTTCTGAGTCAAGGCTAGTTCCAGGCTAGCCAGAACTACGTAGTGAGAACTTGTTTCAAAAGAACAAAACAAACAAAAAAATAGGTAATAATTTTAGCTACAGGCTCATTCCAAGAACAAAGAATGTGAGACATTGGTCCTGTTTTCTATTACAGTTGCATAGTACCCATAGGGTACAATGGTAAGTGCTGCACATGACAGCTACTTTAAGGCATTGCAGAAGTAGGGTTAGGAGTTCAAAGCCAGCCTGGGACATACTCTTCATTTTGTCTTTGACCTTATTTCTTTCTCATGTTCGACTTTCATTTCATGTATTAAAAAGTCATTCCTCCCCCAAATACTTGAGGGTCTTATCAAAATGTAAAGGCTGTTTCTGGCTCCTGCCTGTTTACAAAGTCTGCTTTTTGTCATTGTTGCTGTTTTGTTTGTTTTTATGTTTTCTGTAGGTGGCTCCTGTCTTACTCCTGGGCTTTGTCATGCCCTTTGCAAGATGTGAACTTCACCTTGTGATCCAGTTTGCAGTGAGTCTAAATTTTAATTTTGGATATTACTAGGAACCACGGAAGTGTCATTGTGTTTAGTGGAGACATCTGCCGGCCTGCAGCATGCAAAGATGGTACAAGACTGTGTCTTCTGCCAAATGCTCTTTCTTTCTTTCCTTAATTCCTTTATTCCTTTTTTGTTTTGTTTTGTTTTGTTTTTTGAGACCAGGTTAGACTCAAACATAGAGACCTGCCTGCCACTACCTCCTGAATGCTGGAGTTAAACGCGTGTGCCACCACTGCCCAGCTGTTAAAAAATGTTTTCATTATTAAAAAATGGGGAACAGAGCTAAACAAGAATTCTCAGCTGAGGAATATCGAATGGCTGAGAAGCACCTAAAGAAATGTTCAACATCCTTAGTCATCAGGGAAATGCAAATAAAAACAACCCTGAGATCCCACCTTACACCAGTCAGAATGGCTAAGATCAAAAACTCAGGTGACAGCAGACGCTGGTGAGGATGTGGAGAAAGAGGAACACTCCTCCACTGTTGGTGGGATTGCAAACTGGTACAACCACTCTGGAAATCAGTCTGGCGGTTCCTCAGAAAATTGGACATAATACTACCTCAGGACCCAGCTATACCACTCCTGGGCATATACCCAGAAGATGCTCCAACATGTAATAAAGACACATGCTCCACTATGTTCATAGCAGCCTTATTTATAATAGCCAGAAGCTGGAAACAACCCAGATGTCTCTCATCAGAGGAATGGATACAGAAAATGTAGTACATTTACACAATGGAGTACTACTCAGCTATTTTTCAATGACTTCATGAAATTCTTAGGCAAATGGATGGAACTTGAAAATATCATCCTGAGTGAGGTAACCCAGTCACAAAAGAACACACATGGTATGCACTCACTGATAAGTGGATATTAGCCTAAAAGCTCGGAATACTCAAGATACAATTCGCAGACCACATGAAGCTCAAGAAGAAGGAAGACCAAAGTGTGGGTACTTCACTCCTTCTTAAAAAGGGGAACAAAATGCTCACAGGAGGAAAAGTGGAGACAAAGTATGGAGCAGAGACTGAAGGACTGTCCAGAGACTGCCCCACCTGGGGCTCCATCCCATATACAGTCACCGAACCCAGACATTATTGTGGATGCCAAGAAGTGCTTGCTGTTTCCTGAGAGGCTCTGCCAGAGCCTGACAAATACAGAGGCGATGCTCGAAGCCAACCATTGGACTGAGCACAGGGTCCCTAATGGAGGAGTTAGAGAAAGGACTGAAGGAGCTGAAGGGGTTTGCAACCCCATAGGAAGACAACAATATCAACCAACCAGATCCCCCAGAGGTCCCAGGGACTAAACTACCAACGAAAGAGTATACATTGAGGGCCACATGGCTCCAGCAGCATAGATAGCAGAGGATGGCCTTGTCAGGCATCAGTGGGAGGAGAGACCCTTAGTCCTGTGAAGGCTCAATGCTCCAGTGTAGGGGACGGCCAGGGTGAGGAGGCAGGAGTGGGTGGATGGGTGGGGGAACACCCTCATAGAAGCAGGGGGAGGGAGGATGGGATAGGAGTTTTGGGTGGGGGACCAGGAAAGGGGAGAACATTTGAAATGTAAATAAAGAAAATATCCAATAAAAATGTTTTCATGTTATGAAAGCTATTGTTCATGATCAAGTCACCTGAAGGCACATGGGTACCAACATTAAGATAATTAAGATAATTACTGTCTCCTAAATAAGAATGCAGCCCAAGGTTTGGATAAACAGATTTCTGTGGCCAGAAATGTGGCTGAACCCCCACCAACCCCCTATTTGGGAACAGGTTTTGCTATGTAGCTCAAGATAAGCCCGAATTTACAGCAATCCTCCTGCCTCACCCTCCTAAGTGCTGGGATTAGATGTGTACCATCATGCTTTGCTTGAAAACCTCTTTAAATAGGCAACTGTAGTGGGATGGGGGTGATGCCAATGAGAATAGGAAAGTATTGATCAGAACGGATCAATTCACAACACAGTAGAGAAGATGCAGAAATGAAAGAATGCATGAATATATATGTATATTTACACACACACACACACACACACACACACACACACACACACACACACACCACGGTTTATTAGATTGGCTTACATGATAGATAGTCTGGGTATTCATTCAAACAGCGTCTTTCTTCATACTGGAGAGGCTGAGGATTGGCATTTGGTAGCTGGCTGCCTCAGCAGTTCCAACTTGAAGGCGTGAAGAATCTAGAGCCACTGGTCCTTAGTTCACATTGGAAGGTCAAGAAACTAATTTCTAAGGTCAGTGAAGGAATGTGGCAGCCACAGCCACACAGCAGTAGCACACATGTACTACAGAAAAGAAAAGTTTTCCCTTTTTAAATGTATGTATGTATGTATGTATGTAATGTATGTGTGTATGTATGTGTGTGTATATGTATGTATGTATGTATGTTATGTATGTATGTATGTGTACATGTATGTATGTACGTACGTATGTATGTAATGTATGTATGTATGTATGTGTGTATGTATGTATGTGTGTATGTATGTATGTATGTATGTACCATAACTGGAAGGTACAGCCACATTTGGGGTGGGTTTTCCTACGTCAATAAACCTGGCCAAGAAAGTCTTCACAAGTGTGCCCAGAAACTCATCTTTTAGCTGACTCCAGATTCAGTCAAATTGACAACCAGCATTAACCATCACAGATGGGAGACTCCTGGGCCCTTCTGACCAAGGGTGATGAGAAATGAGGTATTTACATGGGCTCAGGAATTTTTCCAAATCCTTACAAAGGGGAAAGAGTCACTGTATAGTGCAGGAGCCTCCTGAGTCTAAGGTGGGGACAGCTTGCACCATACAAGAAGCTGCAATGGACAGAACCTAGAGCCCTATCTGCAGTATTGCTACCTGAATCTTATCAAGGGAAACCGAGTCACACCATGATGGAATGGCATTCTACTCTGTAGTCATCAAAAGCATCAAGGACATAAAAATTCAGCCTCACCCCCCAAATAAAAATGGAAAGAAAGAAACAATAGAAAGAATGAGTGAGCGAGCGAGTGAGCGAGCTGTTCTGGCTGAAGGAGCGTGGAGAGAAGACAGACAGGACTCAACTGCCGCGTTCCGTCACTGTTGAGATGAAGCTAGGACCCAATGGAGCCTGTGGCTTGTGGTGTGCACCTATGCCAACTTGCTACTGTACTCATGCTAACTTTTAAAATGGCCATATTGTGCATAAAGAAACTCATCCTCCTTTGAAGGTAATGTATTCTAGAACTTTCAGGCGTTGTTCGGTTAGGTCTGCAGCTCTTAGATGGTTCAGGAGCAAAGCACTCTGGTAATGTTCCCTGCACACTTCCTGTGTGAGACTCCTGTTACTTAATTTTTTCATATTTTCATATTTTTAAAATGTTTACTATTATTTTACTTATTCACTTTACATCTGGCTCCCTCCCATGCCCCCTCCCACTCACCCCCTCCCACTCACCCCTTTCCACTATCCTTCCCTTCCCCCGTAAGACTCTGGGGAGCCTTAGCTTATTGGAGACCCCTGAGTGAACACCATGGAGTCAGGAATGGATGCAAAAAGGAAGAGAAATTTATTGTTCCGCATGCTGGGGTTGCCCTGCACATAAAGGAGGGAGGGGATGACCACGTACAGCCTGTTCATCAAGCTTTTATATGGTTTTTAGAGCAGCGGCCATTAGGCACAATATGATTGGCAGAACAGTATGACTTTTAAACTGATTGGTCATTAGGTGAGAGGTAGTAGGGGCTTAATCAGCCCCTCCCTTCCAGCCTACATGCTCTCTAACCTGTTTCTCCCAGGAGGGGAGCGGTGCCCACGTGCTTGGGGGGTCTGGTAGAATTTCCCAAAGTTCCTGAGCTGACCTCTTCATCCCCCCCCCCCCCTTTTCTTGTGCGTGCTTCAATCCTGAAGCTATTGTTGATAGTTATGCAGCTCATACTCCTGGTCTTCTGTATCTAGTTCTTTGTATTTCTGCTTTAAGATTATTAGCTATACTGTACCTATGTGTTCCTTAACAAAAGCAGCCAAGCGGTTCAAAATGTAGGGGCCAAAAGTCAACAATAGCAGGAGAACAATTAAGGTCTTAACAGGGTGGATATGAGGGTAGTTAACCAAGGGGAGGAGTTAAACCAATCCTCAAACCAGTCCTGACTTGGCTAACCCTTCTCTCACCTTGGCCATTGAATCTTTAACAACCCCAGGATGGTCTACATAAAAGCAACACTCCTCAGCTAAGGCAGCACATAGCCCTCCTTGCTGGAGGAAAAGTTAAGTCTACCCTCCTATTCTGTAGTACTACTTCTGATAATGAAGTCACTGATTCTTTAAGATGACTGATGGAAGTTTCTATTCTCTCTCTATCTAAATCAATGGCTGCCCTCAGACTGTCATAATTTTTTCTTTGTAAGACCAAAGCGGAGGTCCCGGTGGCTGCTCCAGCCACCCCAACCACAACAGAAGGGAGACAGTGAGTGCTGTAACAGGTTTAGCGGATGGGCACACAGGATGGGGGAAGGAACCAGAATCCAAAGGCACCACCAGGCAGTCCTTTTATGAAGGTCAAGTGGTCTGGAGCTTGAGCAGATTGTCCATCTTCTGTATCATCCAGCGGAGGTCTCTGGGGAGCGGGGGTGTCTGCAGGTTTCACATGGGAAGTGTGCATCCAGGCTGCAATACCGTCTACCTTGAGGACTGTGGGAATGACTGGCAGCACCAGGAAGAGTCCCTTTCTTCGGGGTTCTAGCAACTGTGTCCGATGCTTCCTTACATAGATCCAGTCACCAGTTTGGAAGTGGTGAGGGGTCTCTGGCATCCCTGGAGCATTTAAAGCAGACAGTTTGGGCCAAATCTCATGCTGTGGGATACCTCCTGGGAGGGCCCAGTGGACACCAAGGTAGTTGGGGTACCACACAGGATCTCAAAAGGGGTCAGGTTAAAATGGTAGGGGGTGTTCTGAGCTCGGAACAGGGCCAAGGGGAGGGGCACCACTCAGTCCAAGCCAGCCTCTAAGGTCAATTTAGTTAAGGTTTCTTTTAAAGTTTTAATTATTTATTTTTCCTGGCTTGAACTCTAGGGACAGTATGCACAATGAAGTTTTCAATCTGTCCCCAATACTTTTGCTAACCCCTGGCTTACCTGAGAGATGAAGGTAGGTCCATTATTGGACCCAATTACCTTGGGTATCCTGAACCTGGGAAAAATCTTTTCTAGGGTCTTCTTGGCCACGACCGGAGCCATCTCTAGTTTCGTGGGGGAAAGCCTCTACCCATCCTGAAAAAGTATCTACAAAGACTAGTAAATATTTATAACCGTACTTTTTAGGTTTAACTTCTGTAAAATTTACCTCCCAGAAGACTCCTGGCCTATTTACTCTAGGTCGTTTTCCTGTACCTATCTTGTTGCAGCAGGCATTCACATGTTGACAGGCTTTGCAGTTCCCTATTATTTTCTCTACTAGGTATCTTAGGTCCATGATGAACATATTGGATCTCTTAATGGCTTTTATCAGCTTTCTGCTTCCCAGGTGAGTCCATTTATGTATCTGTCATAGCAGATCTTGGGCCTGGTCCCAAGGGAGTATGAATTTTCCCTCTTGGGTTTTCCATTGATTTTTACTCTTGAGATAGTAGTTGGTAGGTTAGCTAGAGATCTGAGCCTCCTCCTCCTTAGTATAGACTAGGTGGGGCCAGCCCTTGGTCCAATTTTTTAACTTCTCTGCTGGTTAGTTTGTTAAGCTTTTTTCATGGATCAGCACAGGTACAGTGTCTTTAAGGGCTACCTCTTTGGCCACTTCATCAGCTAGGTTGTTTTCTCTAGCTATGTGGCTTCTGGTGGCCAGGACACTGGATAATGTTCACCTTGGTTGGCCTAAGGAGGGTGCTTAGGAGGGCCTTGATTTCAACCTTATTTTTAACTTCTCTTCCATTTGATGTTACAAGTCCCCTCTGTTGGTAAATTGCCCCATGCACATGTGCGGTGGTGAAGGCATACCTGCTGTCAGTGTAGATGTTGATCTTTTTTGCCTGCCCCCAGGTCTAAGGCTTTGGGCAGAGCTATCAGCTCTGCCTTTTGAGCTGCCGTTCCCAGAGGAAGCAGTTCCACCAAGACCACGTGGCACCCATTCACAATGGCAGCCCCTGCCTTGTGTTGTCCTGTTGTCCCTCCACCAGGTAGCTGCTGCTGTCAGTGAACAAGGTCACCTCGGCATCAGGGAGCAGCTGATCCAACAGCTCCTTTCGCCATCCCTGGTCCTTAGCTAGAATCTGCTAGCACTCAATCATGAGCTGGTGGATCAAGGTCAGGGTCGGGTAGCAGAGTGGCTGGGTTGAGGGCCACTGGTGACATGAAAGTCATCCGATCTGAGTTTAGCAATAGAGTCTGATAATGAGTCATGTGGGCGTTGGTCAGCCATCAGTCTGGGGGCTGGCGAACAATGCTCTCCAAGTCATGGGGAGCTGTCATGGTCAGGTTCTGCTTCAGAGTCAATTTATCAGCATCTTTAACTAGCACCACCACCGCTGCCACTATCTGTAGACAAGCAGGCCACCCAGTAATGACAGGGTCTAACTTTTTTTGACAGATAGGCAACTGGGAGCTTTCAGGGGCCCAGCCTCTGAGTGAGCACTCCCTTGGCTATCCCCCTGTTCTCTACCACATAAAGGTGGAAAGGTCTGCTGGCATCTGGCAGTCCTAGAGCAGGGGCCTCGAGCAAAGCCTGCTTAATCGCATCAAAAGCCTGCTACTCTTCTTCTTCCCATAGAAGGGCTGTCTGTTTTTAGTCAGGGGGTAGAGGGAGGCAGCCAATTCAGCAAACCCTGGGATCCATGGCTGGCAGAAGGCAGCTGTGCCAAGGAATTCCCGTTGGTTTGGGGCTCTGCGGAGGAGGGATGTGTAGCTGAGACTCTGTATCCCAGCTCCTCCAAGAGGCCTTTAGTCCCCTCTAGACAGTCCTCCTTGGTCTCAGCCTCAATTAATAGGTTAGACAGAAGAAGGTGTGTACCAAGGCCTAGAGGAGAGAGGCCACTGGGCCAGAGAGTGCCCTAACAAATGGAAGCTGGCAGCAGGAAATCCCAGGCCTTGGGAGAAACCATCCCCAAACGGCAAAGGTGTTAGCCCTGGGTGAAGACAGGGATTAGGGGAGATGGAGTTTGGACCCACTCCCCGAACCCAGGATAATTCTGAGAGTGGAGGGGAAACCCACTCAATTCTTAGTGGACAGAGGGGCTCAACACTCAGTCCTCCAAGCCAATGGCCCCATTTCCAAGAAAAGATCTTGGGTCCTTTTAGTATGCCTTTTCTGTCTCTCTTCTCTGTTTTCTGTAACTGTTGTAGCCAGGACTCTCTGTGGATTCCTTCCCTGTCACTTTTTTTCCTTTCTCTTTCTCTGCTCCTTCTCCTCTTCTGTCTCCCTGTTATGGTAGACTTTCTCAGAGACTTGCACTAAATTCCTCGATGGTTTATCTTGTAAGTCTTTCTATCCTCTGAAGCTTTTTCCTTATATCTCTACTAGCCTGGTCTATAAAAGCCATAGTCATAGTAGCTTTGTGTTCCTCACTGCTGGGGTCATAGGGTGTATACTGAAGGAATACCTCCATGAGTCACTCTAGAAAGGCTGTGGGTGACTCATCTATCTGGTCCCTGCTTAAAGTCATGTAACTTGGTCAGATTTGTGGGTCGTCATATGGCCCTCTTGAGACCTGCAAATGGAGTCTGGTGGAGGACCTTCAGGTGCCCCTTAACTTTTGCCATAGTCAGGGAAAGCCTGCTGTCAATGACAGCCTGGTCAATCGATGGTGTCTGAGGGGGTCATTCTTTTTGGCTTCCTGCATTATCCTCTCTAGCTCTTCGATCATGAAGAACACAGAGAAAGACAATCAACACACAGTTTGACCCTTCCATGGGCCCAGTTACAGACAGTTTGTCCCTTCAAAGGATGCAGAACAGACTTGCTCAGCCAGCTCCAGCTGCGCTGAGACAAGCCATGTGGCCCTGCTGATACAGCAGAAGCCAGATAAACCAGGTTACAACAAGACTTGCTGTTTCCAGAAGGAGTGGAGCCTTCCTGCCTCCTTCAGGGTGGGGCCTGAAGTGTCCTCCAGCCCCCCTCCACGGTTGCAACGTTAAGGCATGTCTACCTACTACACTTGACCACCCCAAACACCATAGGCTCTCTGAGCCCCCCCCCCCCCCAAGCTTGCAAGCAAGCCAAAAGTTCAAACAGATTTACAGACTCAGACTCTGATAAACAGTGAGTCAGACAAACATGGTACCTGCTCGAGCCATTCCTTCAATCTGAAGCTCTCCGGTGGTCTCCACAGAGAGTTGATTCCTGGCCAATGCACCAAATGTAAGACTCTGGGGAGCCTTAGCTTACCGGAAACCCCCAGGGTGAACAACGCAGAGCTGGGGATCGATGCAAATGCAAGAAGAATTTTATTGTTCCAGCATGCTGGGGTCACCTTGCATACCAAGGAGGGAGAGAACGACCATATGTACCCCATTCATTGAGCTTTTATACAGTTTTTAGAGCAGCAGCCATTAGGCACAATGTGATTGACACAACAGAGTGACTTTTAAACTGATTGGTCTTTAGGGAATGAGGTGGCAAGGATTTCCTTTGTCTGTAGGTGGCCAATGGTTGGTCCGCCCTGCAGAATGTGTCTACATGCTCTGGGCTCTGCAGGTGGCTGATGGTCGGTTGTCTCCCCCCCCCCCCCACCATGGTCTGAGGAATGTAATTAGCCTCTCCCTTGCAGAGGGGAGTGGTACCTAAGTGCTCCATGACCTTCTCTTCCAGGAGGGGTGGGGTCTGGTGGAATTTTCCAAAGGTCCTGAACTGACCTCTTCAGGATGTGAACTCGTGCTTTGGGGATTGCCTGCTTTGAGGCCAAAGAACAACGGAGACTGGAGAAGGCTGGAATGGGGATGGGAGGAGCCTGTAAAGGTGTAGGAGAAGTGGCCAGAGGCCCCCAGGGAAACCAGACAAAGCTCATTTTTTCTGTCCACCAAATCAGAGGGGCTTTCTACTTATTTCATTATATTCTGGTACACATACACACACACACAAACACACACACACACACACACATACACACTTCACATATTACACATACACACAGTCTACATGATACCCTTTAGTTAAATTTTAGCAGAAACCTTGGTCGAACAGCTGTTAGAAAGGAGGCACAGTGTGGAATGAAGAGCCTGGAGTCTTCTTCCTCGTGTTTAAGTCTCCTGTCTACTACTTACCAGCCATAGAAGTGTGGGGAAATTACTGAGCACATTGAGGCCTCACCCTCCCCATCTATACTTCAGAATTCCCCACTCCCAGTATTGTCATGAGGGTTAAAAATGTCATTATCTGAGGGGCTGGAGAGACAGATCAGTGGTGGGAGGCACTGAATGTTCTACCAGAGGCCCCAGGTTCAAGTCCCAACACATACCTGGCAGCTCACAACTGTCTGTAACTCCAAGATCTGACATTCTAACATAGACAAATATGCAGTCAAAATGCCAATGCACATAAAATAAAGGTAAATGCATTTTTTAGGAGTGTTAGTGTTGATGACACTTGGGGTGGTAGCTAGTGTGCTATGAGTACACATGTTACTGAATTGGTGTGACCCTAAGTGAGCTCCAGAACATGCAGTCCAGCCATTGACGCTATGGTCAGTGCTGCTGAGTAAGTCACAGTAATTCACACTCTTCAAGGGTCATTCCTGCAGGGTTTAACCCTTTCATGCTTAGGCCAGCTTAGCCATGGCTTGAAGGACAAGACCCAGGATGTGATCCACAAGTAGAGGACTGGCTTCCTGCTGGGACTGACCCCTTTGGATTTCCTTTCTATCCCGTCAGCTCTCAGGACACTGGAAGAGTTGGGCTCTTCATATGAAATATACAAGGAAGGTCCTGTTAGGATGTAGAATTTCTATGGGGCATGCCTGTTTATGCCTGTAGTCCCAGCTTTTGGGGGAGCTAGTTTGGTGGATCAGGAAGCTGGAGCAGGAAGAGTGAAGTTTTAAAGCTAGCTGGCTTCATGTTTATGACTATCCTGGGCTACTTAAAGAGATCCTGTCTCAAAATAGAATTTAAGAGACCCAGGGGTACAACTCAGTGGTAGAACACTTGCTTGGTACACAGAAAATTCTGGATTTAATTCCCAGTAAGGAAAAACAGAACAAACAACCAAATAAATAAACAAAAAAATGCAAATAAAAGAAAGAGAGAGAGAAAGAAAAAAAGAAAGAAAGAAGGAAAAAAGAAAAGCAGATTTTGGTGCAACATTAACAACATTTGAGGACATTGGTAATTGAAATGAACCAGTCAGATAAGTACAAACACTGTGTGATTCTGCTCATATGAAGTACGTGGAGTAGTCAATCCTATACAGATAGAAGGAAGTCTGGTACAGGACATGGAAGCACATGCCTACTATCCTAGCAACTCAGGAGGCTGAGGAGCCAGGACCACAACTTTAGTCAGCTTGGGCCACTGTCAGAAAATGTATAGAGGACTGGTGAGGTAGCTCAGTGGTAGAGGCTTCCCCTACCAGCCCAGTGGGGCCCTGGGCTGGACCTCCAGGACACACAAGACAAAACAGAAATAAAAACATGGAAGAAAGAAGAAGAAGATGAAAAGTGACTTGCTTAGGGTGTATGCAGTTTGTATTTTATGAGTTCTGTGAATGGGCTGTGAAAGGACCACAAATCAATGTGAAAATAATCTCCATACGACTAAGACACTTCACAATTAAAGCTCTTTTATTATGACGATCTCATGTGTGTGCACACTGCTTGCACACGTGCCATGGTACATCTGTGTGAAGGTCAGAGAGCAGCTTGTTGGAGTCCCTTTCTCCTTCCACTGTGTGGGTTCTGGATTCCACACTCGGGTCATTGGGCCTGATGGACAGCCTGTATCCCGAGAGCCTGTCTCCCTAGCCCCACAATAAATACTGCAGATTCTGCTTCCAGAGCTGACCGTCTGCCCGAGATTCCACATTTTAGTAAACTCTGAAGAGAGATGGATGCCATTTAACTACACTTGAAGTTATAAGATTACTAGAAAGCCTGGCCAGTTCTTTTGTTCTTTGAATCAAGCCATGCATTGCTTTGCATTAAAGCTTTAGTAACTACTTGAAAGAAATGGAGCTGGGCTTCAAGGCTGGTGAGGGTGCTGGCCTCTCACCCTCTACTCAGGCAAGCTGCCAAGAAAGTCTCCATGGTAACAAACACAATCAGAGCAAAAACTCTAAGTTGTTTTCTGCTCTCCTGGGCTGGCCTAGTCACTTATCCGGTTGGTTACTTCTGAGTTCTTGGGTGAGTGTATGTGCACGCACGTGCGTGCGTACATGCGTGCGTACATGCGTGCGTGTATCTGTGGTGGTGTTTCTGTGCAACGCACAGTGTGGAGGTCAGAGGACAACTTTGTGAAATCAGTTCTTTTCAACTATTTTCTATGTGGGTGCTAGGTACTGAACTTCTGTTGTAGGGCTTGCTCGGATGAAACTTTACCCACTACACTATCTTGTTGGCCCAGGTTCCTAGGGCTTGTAGAAGATACACTGGTAGCTTCCCTTTGGTTCCCTGGTGAAGAGTTGGTGATGCTTGCTCTATCTCCTGGCAGTTGGCACTTAGTGAGTATTCACTGGGCACATTGGCGTATAGCTATAGTTCAAGATACTCTAAGTCTGAGGCAGAATGATCCATTATTTGAGCCTAGAATTTTAGAGTGACGCTGGGAAACTTCGCAAGAGTCTGGTACCCTAAAAAATGTTGATGGGGCTGGAGAGGAGGCTTGGTAGTTGAGAGCACACGCTATTCTTGTAGAGGACCTGGGTTTGTTTCATAGCACCCAGCTTAGGTAGCTCTATCTATAACTCTCACTCCTATGGACCCCCACTCTCTCTTCTAACCTCTGTGGATACTCAGACCCATGTGCATATGCCCCCACAAAGACACATACATACACACGTAACTAATAACAAATATGTGTAAAACTAACAACATTAATGTTCTGAGAGTTTTATATCGCACATTATTATGGTGGTTTAAATGAGGATGGCCTCCATAGGCTCGTATGTTTGAGTGTTCGGTGCCTAATTAATGAAACTGTTTGGGAAGGACGAGGAGGTGTGGCCTCGTTGGTGGATGTGTTTCTCTGGGGCTGGGCTTTGAAGTTTCAGAAACCCATACGAGGCCCAGTCTCCCTCTTCCTGTAATTTGCAGATCAGATGTGAGCTCTCAGTTACTTCTTCAGCACCACGCCTGGCTGCCTCTATGTTCCTTACCAGGATGATAATAGACTAGCCCTCAAAACTGTAAGCAAGCCCCTAATTAAATGCTTTATTTTAAAAGTTGACTTAGTTAAGGTTCTCCTCATAGCAATAGAAACTAGCTAAGATAATTATATATTTTGAACATGGCTACAGCATATCATCTGTACTAGTTGGACCTGGAGGAGGCACATGCTTTTAATCTGTGAATTTGAGGTCAGTCTTTGGATTTATTTATTTATAAGGCAAGTCTCATACTGGCTTCCCTCCAAGCATGCCCCCTGTCTAGGTCTCCCAGTGTTGGGATTGCAGAAGGGCACCACCAGGCTAACTATTGCCCACTACCCTCCCCCTGCTCCAGTGACAGCCATTCTAACTAAGGTTCTCACCTCAGTGTAGTTGGTTGTTAAACATTAAATGTGTTAAATTTATTATGCCATACAATGGGGGTGTGTGTGCATATGAATGTGGGCATGTGACCGCCATGTCACCCTTGTGCTGGTTGGAGGACAACTCTCAGGAATAATATTTTTCCTTCCACCATGTCTTCTAGGCATTGAACTGAGCTCATCAGGCATAGATGGCAAATGTCTCTACCCACAAAGCCAGCATACCAGCCCCACAATTTAGTTCTTTTAAGAAAGTTTTTGCACTTATTTATTTATTTATTTTAGGAGTGTCTGTTGTTTTGCTTGTCCAGGCATGCTCCTGGGGAGGCCAGAGGTTTGTATCCAGGGTCTTCTTCAATTGCTCTACACTTTAGTTTATTCATTTGTGTTTTGCCTTCATGTATATTTGTGTGCCACTTGCATGCTTGGTGTTCACAGGGGCCAGAAGAGGGCACCAGATCCCCTGGAGCTGAAGTTAACAATCATGAACCACCATGTGGGTGCTGAGAATTGAACCTGGGCCAGGCAGTGGTGGTGCACACCTTTAATCCCAGCACTTGGGAGGCAGAGGCAGGCGGATTTCTGAGTTCGAGGCCAGCCTGGTCTACAGAGTGAGTTCCAGGACAGCCAGGGCTACACAGAGAAACCCTGTCTCGAAAAATCAAAGGAAAAAAAAAAAAACAAAAAAAAAAAACCGGGAGAGAGAGAGAGAGAGAGAGAATTGAACCTGGGTCTTTAGGAGAGCACCCATTGCTTTTAACCGCCGAGCCATCTCTTTAGCACTCTTCACTTTTTTTTTTTTTTTTTTTGAAACAGAGTCTTTCACTGAATCTGGAACTCATCATTTGGACTGGGCTGTGTGGATAGCAAGCCCCTAGGACCTGTCTATTTCTCTGCCCTAGTGCAGGGTTATTGACACACGCCTCTGCTAAGTCAAGGATAACCTTGAACTCCTCATCCTCCTGCCTTTGATTCTAGGCCAGAGTGATGTTTGTACCTCAGATGCTTGGGATAGGCATGTTTGTGTCCTTCAGGGGGCGGGTCTCTTTAGGGAGTGGTAGGGCTGTGGAGAATGGAAAGAACTTGACCAGCTCCTCTTTGAGCCTGTCACATGTAGACATGTGAGAACGTGGGTGGATCCAGAATTTAATTGTTTGAGCGTTTCAAGAGTACATCGGTGTCAGTAGTGATTCTCTACAGGAACAGAACTGATAGAATAAAAACGTATATTCATCAGGATTTACTAGACTGGCTCACAGGCTCTGGTCCAAGTTGTTCAGCAATTGCTGTCTTGTGTCGAAAGGTCAAGAATTGGTTGCTTTTCAGTCTGAGTCTGGCTGTCTTAGTGTGCCCAGGCTGGTGCCAGAGTCCTGGAGGATTCCTGGGGAGCTGCTGTTCTTCAGTGCACATTGTAATTCTGAACATACAGGTAAAAGAGTGCCTCAGCAGCAAGACAGATGGGCATGCCTGTGAGAGCAGAGCCAGTAGGCACAAAGCAAAGCTTCCTTCTATGTCCTTTTATGTGGGCTGCCACCAGAATGCGTCGCTAAAATTTAGGGCGGGTCTTCCTGATTCAAATGATCTGATTAAGACAATTCCTCATAAGATCATTCACAAGCTTGCATGTTAGTTGACTGGAATTAATCATCACAGTGTCAAATTTAGATTTTTGTAGAAGATTTGTATTTTGAAAATTTCAACTAACATTTACATTTCATGTAAAATATTTCATAGGCCAAATCAAAGCTGGTCTGAGCTATCAGTTTTCAATCTCTCAAAACAAAATCCTATGGACTGGCTTAACTAGAAGCCAGCTTTCTGGACTTGAGGAAAGAGGGTGGGGGATGGGAAGGAGTGGGAAATGGTTTCCACTCTTTATGGAGGAGCCAAGGAGAGAGTCAACTCTCTCAGCCTGTGTGGCTGCTTCTGTGCAGTACAGACTTGGTAATTTGGATGGTTATTAGCTGGGGAGTCAGACATAAATAGCTACATGCAGTAATTACACTGAGGTATCCAGACAGGCTCAGGGCTCAGGCTGCCAGACTAGGGCCACTATGACCACTGCACCAAGGTGGGGATGCTGGCTGCTAGGAGCTTCACAGGGAACATGCCACACAGAGAGCCTAGGGTCTAACTGAGCAGGCAGGGCCTGAGCTTCCAAGGCACCTTTGGCCTCTGTCTTTGCAGGAAGCCAGCCAAAGCCTTGGCTATCAGGGGTGGGGTAGCATCGAGGTGGCGGCTTGAGTCATCTGTGCCAGGATGAAGGTGGACCAGGAAGGAAGAAGATGGGTGTGGGAAGACCCATTTAGGCTCTGGAGATTACCTGTGCAGGTATGAGCTAAAGGGACAGGGTGTGGACAAGGAAGAAGGAAGGGACAGCCACAAGCACCGTGAACAATGGTTTGACAGGATGTGAGGCAGCAGGGTGGGGGAAGATCAAATCCACAGGGTGGCTCTGCTCCTTTCAGGAGGGTACAGGAAGGTAAATGACAAGTGAAGGGAGCAGGCTTGTGAATGCGTGCATACTGCCACCATTTTTGCATGTGTGCACGCTGTCACCATCGTGTATGTGTGCACGCTGCCACCATTATGTACGTGTGCACG
Organism: Uromys caudimaculatus; assembly: GCA_028551405.1. Classification (NCBI taxonomy): domain Eukaryota; kingdom Metazoa; phylum Chordata; class Mammalia; order Rodentia; family Muridae; genus Uromys; species Uromys caudimaculatus. The sequence goes on from CM052708.1 coordinate 99,027,171, forward strand.
CTGCCACCATTATGCATGTGTGCACGCTGCCACCATTATGCATGTGTGCACACTGCCACCATTATGTATGTGTGCACACTGCCACCATTGTGTATGTGTGCACGCTGCCACCATTATGTATGTGTGCACACTGCCACCATTATGTATGTGTGCACACTGCCACCATTATGTACGTGTGCACGCTGCCACCATTTTGTATGTGTGCACACTGCCACCATTATGTATGCGCACACGCTGCCACCATTGTGTATGTGTGCACACTGCCACCATTGTGTATGTGTGCACACTGCCACCATTATGCATGTGTGCACGCTGCCACCATTATGCATGTGTGCACGCTGCCACCATTATGCATGTGTGCACGCTGCCACCATTATGCATGTGTGCACGCTGCCACCATTATGTATGTGTGCACGCTGCCACCATTGTGTATGTGTGCACA
>CM052708.1:99027712-99053588 GCA_028551405.1 Uromys caudimaculatus
TGCCACCATTGTGTACGTGTGCACACTGCCACCATTGTGTATGTGTGCACACTGCCACCATTATGTATGCGCACACGCTGCCACCATTATGAATGTGTGCACATTGCCACCATTGTGTATGTGTGCACACTGCCACCATTATGTATGTGTGCACACTGCCACCATTGTGTATGTGTGCACACTGCCACTGAATGGCCAAGTGATGGTCTTCTGCACAACCGACTGTGCAGGCCCAGTATGAGGATGTGTGAGCTGCTCACATCTCAGTCTCTAACTTGAAGACACATCACAGCCTGCTGTGCCTAACTGGTGTGTTTGTGGGCTGAATTCTATACCTAACAAATGCACAGAGAGTCCCTGAGTTAGGCTGCCTTTTCTCTTTTTTGTAGCTCTTTCTTTGCTCAATAACTTTCATCATGATTAAGAGAACTAATTTATTACTTAAACTTGGATAATTAAAGAAAAAAGATTACTATTAGTAATCACTTAGATACAACAGAGATATGGGACACATGGTAGTCATCCTAACCCTGACCCCCTTGAGAAGGGGAGGAGAGGAGTGTGTCCCATCTCTGGGGACTTTGTCCCTGGAATTCATCTGAGTTCTGTGGTAATTATGTATTGGCAAGAACAGTCTAGCCAGGTATTCTTTGGTCACAAAGAAAGCACGAGATTCAGGGTGGTCTTTATTTTAAATACCAAAAGCAAATATCGTGGTGGCATAATTGGATAGGTTCCCAGGAAAGCCTGGTGACTCCGATGACGTTTTGCACACAGGGAACTCCCAGAGGCCTTCCTACTTTGGATGAAATCACCAGAGATTGTTGTGAAAAAGTGAAAACTACCCATGAAGAGTGCAGCAGCAGCACAGTGGGCTACCATCCTGATGTGTGATGGTGGCTAACCAGGAAGGCCGTTCTCTGAGCTCTCCTGAGCACTGAGTTCTGGATCTAGCTGCACCATCTCATTTAATTCCCAACAGACCCACCGGGCGACATTTAGTGCAGGAAGCAAAGCTGAGACTCAGTCTGACAGAACCCACTCTCCCCTGCCATGAGCTGCCCTCCTTTCCTCCTCTCCTCTCTCTCTTCCCTTTTCCCAGCACCCTTCTTTCCTTTCCCTCCTGTCATGGCTATTCATGGCTGTTAACTTGACTAGATCTGCAATGAGCTACAATTCAGAAACGGAGGGCACACCTGAGAGAGATTTCTGCCTAGCATTGGAGCCTCTGTCTTTAGGATTCCAGCACACACAGAAGACTAGCTGAGACACCCAGCCTTGTGGGACTGAGCAACGCCTGAATTCTCCAACTTTCTATTCACATCTAGCTATTGTTGGGTTATTTGGACTACAGCCTGTAAGTCACTCCAATAAATCCCGTGTGTGTGTGTGTGTGTGTGTGTGTGTGTGTGTGTCTGTCTGTCTGTCTGTCTGTCTGTCTGTCTATGTATTCATTTCATACATTTTCTGACTCTAGAGAACCCTAATATGCCTCCTTTATTTATCCTTTTCTGTTTCCCACTAATTTTTTGTTATGTTTTACATAGTGTCTAATTACATAGCCCAGACTGACCTTGAACTCAACATATAGCTGAGGTTGGTCTTGAACTTTTGGTCCTCTTGTTTCTACCTTCCAAGTGCTTACAGACATGAGCCACCAGGCCTGCCCTTAAGTAAATCTGTATGGTTATCTAGCTCACAGATATTTTATCTTTAAAGTGTTATCTCCTATATTGTCTAATAAGTAAGGTGTAAAGACAGTTCAAAGCTGGACAATCCAGGCTATGGGGCAATGTGTCTGTCAGGTATGAAGCTTATTTGATTCTGTCTTTGTCTCCTAGACTGTCTTCACTGTCTTGTCTTGTTTGAAGGTCAGGCCCTGTCTTCTAACACAGTCACTGAGTAATGAAGAAAGGGGAACTGTCTTCTGGTGTTTTCTTAGAAAGCAGCTCAAGAAGCAAGAGAAGAGCACCAAGCATTCCCCACCGCTTCTACGGAATGCCCAAGCCTGGGTAAGGCGGTGCAGCACTGTATGACCCCTTCACCGAGAAGGCCTCCAACAGTCTTGCTTGGGAGTTCACATGTGGGATAAACTGCAGATGTGCCTTGCTGTGGGGAAACCTGCATTTTGCTTTTCTAGGTCTCTGCCGTGTTGGTGCCCATTTTCAGGCCCCAGGTATTCCAACCGACTGTGCTAGACACTATGACATGCAGCTTTGTTGCTGGCACCCTGACAGTGTGCTCGCCCCTGAAGAGTACATTCTTCATCCTTGGGTTTCTTCCCTGTCATTACAATTGGTGTTTGGAAGTAAGTCCTTGGCATACACATAGCTGCCCAGACTGGAAACTATACTGACCACTGAGAGATGGACTCTTGGCTGCTGGGGAAGAAGTGGTGGACCTGCAGATAGGCAGAGTGTCACCCATCTGGAAAGACAGGTGGGAGGAGGTGCCCAAGGAGCTAGGCTGGTAGGGGACTGGAAGATCTGCCCCTGCTTAGCGGGCAAAGCCTTTCTGTTTTCCATCTCTAGCACAGGATGGGACTAGGCCCCCAGACCACAGCACTGATACCAAAGACAGATAGAGTCATTGTAAAACTACTCACTAACCTCTAGTTCAAGCTTCTTTTCCTTCTAGGATGCTGGAACCTCCATTGTCTCTTTGCCCTGGGCAGTATTGTTGCCAAGTGAATCACTGACCATTGGCTGTTACTATATTTAGATTGCCCCAGATCAGTGTGTCCTGGCTTGTTAGTAGAGGCCTCAGTCTGTGCCTGTGGGGGTGGAGTACAGAAGGACTAGGACAGTAGGATTTTAGACATACCACAGAGCCCTTTCTCTTGTGCCCTCCCTGTGGTGCTCAGGGGAAGCAAGGCAAAGTTGCTGTGAATTTTAACAGCTCCTTTAGAGTATCATGGCCTCCCTGGAGTATTCCAGAAAGCAGGCTCATGGTCCCTCCAACATTCACCCTCTTTTCAAGTCTCTCCTCTGGTCAGCTCTGGAGGAATCTTCTAATAAGCATCTTACAGCTGCTAGTTGTCAGCTCCTCTATTTTTGCTTTGGCTATGTACTTACTCCCCCGGGCAAGGAGCAGCTAGCTGCCTGGCAGGCTTGAACCATGGCAGAGATGTGCTGAGAAACTAAGTAGAGGGAGCTGTACTCAGAAATATCACCCCATTTCAGCTGTAGAGAGCTGGCCTGTATGGGCCTTCTCACCAGGGTAGGGTGGGGTCCGTGAAAACTAGGACAGGGCCCTTTTGCCTTGCATCTGTCTTCAGTATTTTCCTCACACTTGGCATAGCACCAAACTGCTTTTTAGACAGACAAAATGAACACGTCTACAAAACTATCCCTGATTGAGGGTAGAATCCCAGCCCTTGAGAGGCTAAGGCAGGAGGATAGTGAGTTTAAGGTCAGTCAAGACTAAACAGAGAGAGAGAGACACCCCCAGTTCAGCCCACCAATCCCCACTTTTCCCAGTAACCATGAAAGTTGGCCATGGTGGCATACTCTACAATTCTAGCACTTGGGAAGTAGACTCTTAGGAGGTCAAGGTCATTCTTGGCTACATAGGAAGTTCAAGGCTAGCCTGGGCAATATAAAGTGCCCATCTCCTTTCCCCCTCCACAATAAAAAAACGTAACCCTGTATGAAGAGGAGCAGTCTGGAAACTCACTCAGCGCCAGCACCATAAAGCTAGACACCTCCTCCATGGACAGGTCTAGCAACATTTCTCCTGCAGCTGCTGGGAACACAGTGGGGCCACCATCAACAACAGTTGGGGTGAGGTGTGCTGAGCATCACAGAGCTGGAGTTAGCAAGCTCTCCTTGACAAGGTTTTAGGATCGTGGTGGTGGGTTTATCACACTAAAGAGAGGGAATTTCAGTGGGCACTAACTCTGCAGAGCAAGATCCCAGCGTCTTTACTGGGAACCACAGGTGAGGGAATGAATCCAAAGGCTGCCTGCTGTGTCCCACTGGTGGGTCAGCGTTGCTGTGCTCAGTAACCCTGGTCACTAAGGATGTGGTTCAACAGAACCATGAGCGTTCTATATGCTTATTCAGACACAGTCTACTGTAAGTCACAATAAATGAAAAACTTAAAACTCAACAAACAAATAGATTTCAGATAACAAGTATCTGCATTTGGCTGGGAAGGCAGCCAAATGATAATGTGTTTGGGATTAATTTTCTTTAAGGGAAAACAAACTAATTACTCAGTAAATATAGTTTGCTAGACAAGTTCTCTCAAGACTTGGGAGAAAAAATGATAAAAAATGCTGATTAGTGATTCAGACAAAGTCCATTTTTGTTGTTTAAAAGTCATCAACTTTAGCTCAAGAGGCAAATATTTGCTTTTATGTGTTGGCCTTAAATATTGATATATTTGAATATACATTAGGCTGACAATTAATCAGTATTAACATCCAAGGGTCACTCAAACTGGAACTAGAATTAGCTGAAGCCAGTGTTCACTACTGCTGGATAAAATGTCCGTGCCTTATTAAAGAGTAGGAGTGCTTAGAGGGTTAAATCATGCTACATGGTGACCGTATGACTTGATTTTATACTGGTTTTCTTCCCTGCCTGCCCACCTGCTATGTGAGAGTGAGGTGAGGAGACTGGTAAGCAGGACTAGGACCCATACAAATCCACAAGTCGAGGGGGGTTAGTCAGTACCCCTGCCTCATCCACTCCATGACAGAGTATCACTCTGTAGCCCAGGCTGGCCTCAAACACCTCTATAACCCAGGCCTCAATCTTGAGCGATCCTTGATCCTAAGATACCTGGGATTATAGGTATGAGCCAACATGGCTGTTCTGTCAGTCTCTTTCTCTCTTTCTCTCCCACCTTCCCTCTCTCTCTCTCCCTCTCTCCTCTTTACCTCTTCTCTCATTTTGAAAATTTTAAAAATTTTATTTTAGTGTGTTGATGACTGTGTGTGTGTGTGTGCATGTGTATAAGAGAGACAGACAGACAGAGATAGAGATGGGGAGAGAGATTTACTACACGTGGAGGTCAGAGGACAATGTTCTAAGAGTCTGTTTTCTTCTTCCATCTTGATTTTAAGGAGAGTCTGCTCACACAAGCCTTCAGCTGATTTTCTTGTCTCCACTTCCACCTTAACTGTCTCGTCTTTGTAGTGCTGGGTCACAGATGTGAGCCACCACATGTGGCTTTTTAGGTGGGATCTAATAATTAAACTCAGGTCATTAGCTGTATTTGGAAACCACTTTTATTGCTGAACCATCTCCCCAGCCCTCAACCCTCTGTTTAAAGACTATACAGTCTCCTCTATGGTTTACGTGACCAGCAAGTGGCCACTGGGTATAGAATTCACTAGATACCCACAGAAGTTGCTTTTTATAAACTAGAATGTAGGACTCTGCATTTGGAAAGCAATTAATTGTCTATGTGTTAGTTAATATCCCATTTTTGGTTCAGGAGCAATATTTTGTTACTTAAAAATTAATAGCAATATCACGAAGGGCTTATAAAAAGAGATGCATTGCTCTCATAGGCAATTCCATAGCATGCTACATTTTTATTTGCCGTTACTTTAATTACTCTGATATGATTTTATATGTTTTCATTATTTTAAAGTGCCTTGGGAGTATGAAAGATATCTTGCAGATAATGTATCCCCATTTTAGCAGAAGCAGGCTAATCATAAGTAGCTATAGGTTAATGCATTTATCACTTAAAATTTCTTTTTAATGTTCTATAAAGCAAGTAAAATTGATATCTCGGGAAGACTGATTCTTCTCCTGCCTCACAACTCCTCCTTAGCAAATAATTCTTCATTACATTACGAACCTTCCTGGAACTGGGAAAGAATAAAGCAAACAACAAGTAAAAAGTCACCCCACTGAATACCGAGAGATGTTGGAAGCAGCTCCATCCTACTGACACGGAGTACGTGGTCTCAGCACCCCTGGAGCATATATCATTTGCGTTTCTTCAGTAAGAATTGGCCTGGTTGGTTCTGCCCATGGGCAAGGTTTCAGAAGGTTGAAAATGTCCACATGGCAAAGTGGTTTTCCTTCATCAGGGGAGCTCCAGAGAAAACTGTGACTCATGGCTGTGAACCCTCCCTTGGCGAGGGTTTTTAAAAATAACCCACAGTCTCTATTTTTAGAGAGCCCATGGAGCTGCCCGGCTGCAGTGGTCTCTGATTTATAGAGAGAGTAATTGCACAGCTCTCACCCCTCAGGAGATGGCTCTTGCCCGAGGTTCCTAAGGAAATGAGAAGGTTTGGTCTTAACCGAAGGCCCTGGCTCCTGAAGTAAAGGAGGCCATCCAAATTCCACCAATGAACTGGAAGGAGCTGGTGAATCCCAGAGTGAAGTCAATCCGAGGAGTCTTAGCTTTGGGGCAGTGTTATAAATAGGGGCCCAAGCAAAAACAGTTTAAAGCAGCCCTGCCCGTCAGTGCTAAGATTCGGAAGCTATGGAAGGATTACACGTGATAACGCTAAGTGCTCCCCGAGAAAGGCCAGAAGGGCAAATTACACAACCAATTAAGAGTTGACCGGAGGTAACGAAGTAGGGAGCCTGTGATCTGAGCAGGGAGGACAAATCCGGGTGGGACCGGCAACCGTGCAAGGTGTCTGTCTTTCTTAGGGGCAAAGACTGTTGGACACCTTGTGCTGCTTGTGGCTTCGCTGCACCCCAATTCACACCTTCATGTGAATGGCACTTGCCAGTCCTTAATGAAGTGCGTTCGAGGACTGCAGGCACCACCCATTTGGCACGCTCCCTAGTTCTCACTCTGGGGGTGAATAGAAGCAGAGTTCCTTTGGCCCCATGGGCACTGTGTTTGCCCAGTGAGCATTTGCTGATGTTCCTGTTCCATTCGGCCTCTGGTGACTGCTTCTCCACACTGCCACTCTTCTTAAAGGATGTTTTGTTCACTGCCAGCTCACCCGTCAGCCATTGCCTCACACGGGGGTTGTGACGGGCACTTTCTCTCTGCCAGCTGCAGGCGGCACCTTTGATGCCCTCACACAGTACGGTTTTGTTATTCTTCATAGAACCTTGTAAGCTAATGGTGACCAGCACTGAAAGTGGGGGAGCGGGGATGAGGCCAGAGAACTGCTGTGTGTCGAAGACCATTCTGGGCTACATAGTGAGTACCAGGTCAGCCTAGCCTATGTCCCACAAAGCAGCTGGCTGGGCATGTAATGTTGCCCATGGGAGGTGGGGGCAGGAGGGTGAGGAGGCAAGGCCAAACTGCACTACAGAAGACTGAGAAAGCTAAATAAACACCATTGTGACTGACTGTCCAATATTTGATGCAGAAAAGAAAGGTGTATGGGATCCTGGTTACTTTGTTATTTGATTTATTATTATTATCATTATTAATTATTTTGCTTTTTTGAGACATGTCTTTCTTAGCCCAGGCTAACACTGAACTCATTATTTAGCTCAAGAGGACCTTGAACTCTTGATCCTTTTGCCTTCACCACAGTGCTGAGATTATAATCATGGGCCCCTGCCCTCATCTGACTTTTTCCTGCTCACTTTAGTGACAGTGGCCCTCTCGCCCTCCTTCCTTCCTTCCCTCTCTCCCTCCCTCCCACCTTTCTTCTCACCATCCCTTCTTCTCTCCTTCCCTCCTTCCTTTTTGAGAAAGAGGGACCTTGAACTTAGGACCTCATCTATACTAGACAAAAGTTCTACCACTGAACTCTATGGCCAACCCTCTTTACTTTCATTTGGGGCAGGGTCTCACTGAGTTGCCCATGAAGGTCTTGAACTCATTCTGTATCTCAGGCTATCCCGAACCTCTGGACTGTCCTGCCCCTGCTTCTCATGGGGTAGGACTGCAGGCATCCTGGAAGTCTACGCATTGTTTTCTAGGAATTTAGAGGGGAGTCTAAACATATTCTTAACCCACCATATTGGTCCAAATCACTTCAATTTAAATTTAATTAATTGATTAATTGTGTGTATGTGTGTGCACTTGCCAATGTGTGTGCATGTGGAAGCCAAAAATTAATGTTGGATGTATTCTTTGATTGCTTTCCCTCTTAGCTTTTGAGACTGAGTCTGTCCCTGAACCTGGAGCTTCAGAAAGTCCAGTGAATTACTAGGGCCGTCCTATCTATGGCCATGTCCCCAGAACCAGGTTAATAGGTATCTATATAGGTGCCGGTAAAATTACACATGACAGACTCTGAGTCTTTTTTTTCTTTTTCTTAAATGAATCTGAAAAAGAAAAAAAAAAAAAAAAAAAAAAAAAAAGAAGTGAGCTAGAGAGATGGCTCAGTGATTAAAGGTGTGCTTACTCTTCCAGATGATCCACATTCTACCCGACTGTCTATCAGACAGTGCACAGCTACCTGGAATGCCAGCTTCATGGGCTCTGATGCCTTTGACTACACACACACACACACACACACACACACACACACACACACACACACCATACACACATAGCATACACTCAACTCATATGGACATACACATGTACACATGATTGAAAGAAAAATAAATCTAAAAATATTTTACAGTATTTTATATGTCTATGTGTGTTCCTGAGTGTATTTATGTGCACTATGTATATGCAGGAGGTCAGCAGAAGGCACCAGATTGCCTGGACTAGGTTACAGGTACTTCCTATACACTGCTATGTGGATGCTGGGAACCAAATCTGAGTCTTTGGCAAGATCGGTAAGTGCTCTTAATCACTGATCCATGTCTCCGGATCCTGAAAAATCAACTCTGAGCTATAAAACTTGGACACAGAAGTCAGTTACTCACCCGTTTACTAGTGGCTTACTGTGCGGCAGGCACAAATGCATACAGATACAACCTTCTGTGATGCTAAGATTTTTGCTTGTGGTCTCCACTACTCTCTTTCCTGTTCCATCTCCTGTTTCACCTTTGACCTTTATTGTAAAACAGTTTGGCGTCTTGCAACCCAAGCTCTTAAGAAGTATTCACTTTGACCCACTTATCTCCCATTTCCAGAAATTTAACCTAAGGAAAGAAGAGAGACAAAAAGATATGTGTGTAAAGATGTTTATGTTCATGAAAATAGATGAAACCATCTAACCGTGGTACAGGGAAAGGTTAGTACTGTGTGTCCCGCCCACTGGACAGACTAGAGAGCAGAAATTGAAAGTGAAAACGGCTCAGGCTGCAGTGGCTATCGTGGGAATATCCCTGTGATATAGAGCACCAGCTGCAAACTGCAGGCAGTGTTTACAGTCAACAGGCAAGATGCACATGCTTGTAGCTCGGATTACAGGACACTGAAAACAGAAGTGCTGTGAAGGCAGTTAAAGAATGAGGAACTTGCTCTGCTCTTTTTAAACGCCCTTTGCTCTCCGGGATTCAGTTCCGGTTTTGCTTAGTAATAAAACATTGTTGCTAATTGAGTCTCCGAGTGCAGCCTGGCTCTGATCATTACACTGTTGGTTATTTTGCTACACTCAGACCTGATCACATGATACCTCACTTTCAAGTCTCTGGGCTGTCCTCCTCCTTATCACCATTCCTCTTTTTTTCTTTTTTTTTTCTTTTTTGGTTTTTCGAGACAGGGTTTCTCTGTGTTTCCCTGGCTGTCCTGGAACTCACTCTGTAGAACAGGCTGGCCTCGAACTCAGAAATCCACCTGCCTCTGCCTCCCAAGTGCTGGGATTAAAGGCGTGCGCCACCACTGCCCCGCACCATTCCTCTTTTTTAAGGCTGGTGATTTACCCAGTGTTCTAACTTAGGTGCTTCTCCACTGCTTACTGTTTCTGTCCCAGCTTGAACTCAACCCTGGAAGAAAGACAGTTTTAGTGGCCACACCACCAAGTTTAGGAGATTATTTGTTGGAGGAATCCATCCACCATCCACCTATGAGCTTGGTGACCTCCTCCTCATCATATATGTGTGTCATCGTATGCCCTTGCTTGTCTTCCAGCCCTCTGCCCCCTCTAGCTTCAGAGTGATGCTTTGCTCCTTTCTTACCGCTGTTCCCTCACCCAGGGCTCACCACTCTTCCCTGCTGCTGCAGAGCCTCTGCTCAGCATGATTGCCCTCCAACCTGGCCAGAACTTACCCACAGTTTCTGTTCTGCTGTCATGTCTTCCGGCCCTCATTGCTGCCCCAATCTCTGGTGTCCTGACCCCTCATTACTTATCCTTGTGCCTGTTAGAACATGAGCCGAGGGGACGAGTGGCTTCTCAGTCCTTATCTTGGCTTACTTTCTGGTATTCAGTAGGTATTCAATAAATGCTTCTTGAAATGATTTGTATTGCTAAGCATTCTAATATGTGTTAAGTATAGCGTGGGATGGCGTAGCATGTTAGGGAGAGGACAGACTTTTCTCAGCATGAAGCATACACCTCCAGAGACCTCGCACGGCTCTGCCTAATGTGTAAGCAGGAAGACCCCACATTACTACCTTTTTCTGAAAATGCATAGTTCTGGCAGCAAGGCAATGATGGACTATAACTACATGGAAGTCTTTCCTGGTCCTGTGAGCACATAATTGCCTAATTTACCACAGTCTCCACTGTTCCCCATAAGATGCCCAGCTAATCATAAGACAATACCTTCCCCACAGTTCCCAAGTGCTGTATCACTGAGCTACACCTTCAGCCCTGTTTATGTGTTTTACTTCGAGACAGGGTAACACCAAATTGCTTAGGTTGACCTTGAATTCAGTCTGTAGCCGAGGTAGGTCTTGCACTAAAGAATTTTGTACCTTGGTCATCCAAGTGGTTGGGATTATATGTGAGTGCTCCCAGCTTGACTGGCATATACTTTCCAGGTCAAATCATACTCCTCTGGTGCAGCACAATCCTAGTAGCCTTCTGCTCCTGTTTATACTAAATATAATGAATTACAACAGAATGAAAAGCCAGTTGTGCATCACACTTTGCTTTAGTCAGGGTTTCTCTTCCTGCACAAACATCATGACCAAGAGGCAAGTTAGGGAGGAAAGGGTTTATTGAGCTTACACTTCTATGCTGCTGTTCATCATGAAAGGAAATCAGGGCTGGAACTCAAGCAGGTCAGGGATCAGGAGCTGATGCAGAGGCCATGGAGGAATGCTGCTTACTGACTTGCTTGCTTCTCCTGGCTTGCTCAGCTGGTTTTCTTATAGAGCCCAAGACTACCAGCCCACAGATGGTACCACTCACAAGGGGCCCTCTTCCCTAATCACTAATTGAGAAGATGCCTTACAGCTGGATCTCATAGAGGCATTTTCTCAATTGAAACGCCTTCCTCTGTGATAACTCCAGCTTGTGTCAAATTGACACAAAACCAGCCAGTACAATTGACCCCTTGTCAACTTGACACACAAATACTATTAAGCCTCAACCCTTACTTTCTTATTCATCCCCAAGATCTATATAACTTTAAAAGTCCCACAGTCTTGGCAAATTCTTACATATTAAAATTTCAATCCCTTTAAAGATATCTTATATCTTAGAATTCAAAGTCATTTTACCATCAAAAGTCTCTTAATTGTGGGCTCCACTAAAATACCTTCTTCCTTCAGGAGGGAAAATATATCAGGGCACAGTCACAATCAAAAGCAAAATCAAACTCCAACCGTCCAATGTCTGGGATCCACTCACGATCTTTTGGATTCCTCCAAGGGCTTGAGTCACTTCTCCAGCTCTGCCCTTTGTAGCACATATCTTGTCTTCTAGGGTCCAGATGCCTGTACTCCACTGCTGCTGCTGTTCTTGGTGGTCATCTCATGGTACTGGCATCTCCAATACACTACTGTCTTCTGCTGCAACTAGGCTTTACCAACAGCCTCCCATAGGCTCTCCCCATGGTGCCAAGCCTCAACTCCCCTGCATGACCCCTTCAGTCCTGGGACATCAACTGCAACTGAGGCTACACCTTCACCAATGGCCTTCTGTGACCTCTCACAGTGCCCAGGCCTCAGCTGCTCTTCATGACTCCTTCATGCCTTCAAAACCAGTACCACCTGGGTTACTCTTACACACTACCAAGTCCAGTCACAGCACAAGGTACAATCCTGGCTATCTCTGGAATGCAGCCTCTGTAGTCTCAGAAAACACTTCTCAGAAGATTTCATCTCAATGTTGCTGGTCTCCTCTCAATCATTGCCAATTTCTGAGCTCCAGCCAACCAGCATCAATAGTCCCAGCAATGCAATGGTTTTGCTTTAGTAGTTCTGTTATCTTGTAATTCACAGCTGATCCTTCAGCCCCAGCTAACCAAAACCACAGACTCTTCACAGTCAAAATAGCAATGGCCCTGATAAGAGTCTTTAATCTTCCCTCTGAAACATCACAAGCCAGGCCTCCATCTTCTGCACTGTTCTCAACATTATCTTCCAAGCTCCTACAGAACATTCCATAAAGCTCTTAACACTGAATGGATCTTCTAGCCCAAAGTTCCAAAGTCCTTCCACAGTCTCCCCAAAACATGGTCAGGTTGTCACAGGTATACCCCACTCCTGGTACCAATTTGTCTTAATCAGGGTTTCTATTCCTGCACAAACATCATGACCAAGAGGCAAGTTGGGAAGGAAAGGGTTTATTGAGCTTACACTTCCATGCTGCTGTTCATCACGAAAGGAAGTCAGGACTGGAACTCAAGCAGGTCAGGGATCAGGAGCTGATGCAGAGACTATGGAGGGATGTAACTTACTGGCTTGCTTGCTTCTCCTGGCTTGTTCATCTGGCTTTCTTATAGAGCCCAAGACTACCAGCCCACAGATGGTACCACCCACAATAGACCCTCCCCCTTTGATCACTAATTGAGAAGATGCCTTACAGCTGGATCTCATGGAGGCATTTTCTTAACTGAAACTCCTTTCTCTGTGATAATTCCAGCTTGTGTCAAGTTGACACAAAACAAGCCAGTACACACTTGGCTGTTCCAAGACTTCTAGGCACAATGAGCACTTGAAGAGTGGCTGGTGAACCAGCACAGGTATAGAACACATGGGTGCAGGAAGTCCTGATGGAGGGTGGATCTTGAAACAGACCTGCTTTGAGTTAGTGTTGTAGAGCCTAGAACCTGTGACAAATTCACTTGTTTGTAGAGGTGTTTGCCCGAATAGATTCCTGTCTTTGGGAAAAGATCACCCAAAGGTAATAATTTTCTTGCCCAGGAAGATATTAACCATTCCATTTTTGAAGCTATTTCAAGTGGAGACAGGAGAATGATTTGGAGTTCAAGGCTAGTCTCAGCTACACAGTGTGTTTGAGGCTATCCTGGACTACATAAGGCCCTGTCTCAAAAAACAAAACAAAGCAAAGCAAAACAAAACAAAAGTTTGCCCCTCCTCCAGGGTTTGCCTATTAGGTTTGAAACTCTTCTGCTCTGCTCTGCTCTCCCCTCCTCTCCTCTCCCCTCCCTTCTCCTCTCTTTCTCCAGTTCCTCTTGAGAAAGGGTCTCACTGTGTAGCCTGGCCTGTTCTGGAACTTGCAATCCTCCTGCCCCGGCCCCCAGCACCAGGATTACAGGCGTATGTCACTGCACCTGGCTGCATGCTGGTCTTTCCTCTCACAATTTTATATTTGCTTCAACCACCTTGGCTGTGACCATGTCAGATGGAAATAGAACCCTGAATCTCACACATCCCAGCAGGGTAGAGAGAAGCAGTCCCAGGACAGAGCAGACAGAGCTCTGCAGTTAAGATGAACTTCAGCACAGTGCCCTGACAGCAGATTCCAGAGCCAGCCTGCCTGGGGTCAAATGCTGGCCCTGTATAAGGTGTCTCACCTCTGGCAAGCCATCTAGTGGCTGAGGCTTCTGTAGCTGGAGTGGAAAGTCACTATGAGGATAGCCTTTTCATCTCTAAATGATGTGCCCAGAGACGAGCCAAGCACTGAAGGGCGGTATATACAGCAATACAGTGACTCAAGATCTGAAAGTCAATGTATAATTATCTCATAAAACCCTGCTCTTTACTTTTTTTATGTTAAGAGCGTTCATACGCGATCCTCAGGGAAGCCTGCTTCAGAAGACTGCTTAAACCGGGGCCACCCTTGGGAAGAGTTTCCTGGAAGGGAGCAGGAGGGGGTAGACGCTGGGGACAAGCTGAGCTGAGGCACTAGAGTAGCCACTGTGGACACCACAGGGAGTCCACATGACTTTCAGAGCTGTCCAGAGGTTACAGCCTGGCCTTTCTGCCCATGGGCCTTCACTGCATGAGGGCCTCTGTGACACATGCTACAAGCTGACCCGCAGGCAGCCTGCAGAGACAGATAGATGAAGCTGTTCTCCTTTACACCTTACTTCTTATGTGTTAAGGGTGTTCATATGCAAGCAGTTACACCCCAGAGAAGCACCCCCACCCCGAAAGCCTCCTTTCTCAGCATCAAGATAAGCCAAAACACAAAAAGCAACAACAAACAACAAAACAAAATGGTTCATCATCGACAGGGCTCCAAGCAGTAGCCAGCCACCCTGTGGCCCACTTTTAGGCTGGGCTTACAGGTTAGCAGCCACCAGCATAGTCAGCAGTTACATCATAAAGTGAGCTGCTTTTCTGCAGGACGGTCTTTCCTTTCCCTTTCCGGTTTCTCTCTCTTGCCTACAGTTTCTCTCAGCTCCTCCTTCCTCCAAGGTTGGCCTTAGTGCACACTGGTGCAGCAGTGGAGGGAAGCCAGGTCTGAGCACTGCCAGGTCTGAGCACTGCCTGGTCTTGCCACGCCCCAGGATACATCAAGGTGTGTGTCCCCCCCCCCCCTCCCCCGCGGAAGGCTGAGCAGGGCACAGGCCTGCCCGCAAAGGCAGGTCCCCAGGGCCTCCTTCCCAACAGCCCGAGGAGCCATGCTTTAAAAGCTCAAATTCCAGGGGAATTATTCCTGTCAATGGAGGAGACTAAAGGAATCCACCTCTGTGACCATGAAGCACAGATCGGAATCCGGGTTCAAAAGTAAAGAGAGGCCAACTAAGCCGCAGGAGGTGGGGACGGGCTTCTGCAGCTCCAGCACCGCCCTATTACAGCTCTGAAGGAGAGGCATGCGCAGTGAGCAGGACAGTATTGGCGTTAGCTCCTTGGAAAACAGACAGTGAGAAATGAGGCCAGCTGAAGCATCCTTGTTGAGCATGTCAGGAGAAGCAGAGAGCTGTGTGTATCTACACGGAATCATTCATTCATTAGTGTGCACAGGCAGCACAGTAGATAGAGCACAGGCACATTAGTGTGCACAGGCAGCACAGTGTGAACATAGAGGTCAGACGTCAGAGAGCAGCTTTTGAGAGTTGATTTTCTCCTTCTGCTGTGTGGGGCCCAAGAAAGCATCTTTACCTGCTGAACCATCTTGCCAGACCATGGACTATACATGTCTTTCTTGTTATGTCACCACGTACATGGCGGGAGTAGGTTGTCAAAACTGCAGGCTGCAGTGAGCATAGTGCCATCATCACAGAATTTGCCACCTCCTCTTCATGGAATGAGACTGGTCCTTGTGATGGTTAGTGTATAGTTAAAATTTCTTACTACATATTTATTTATTTATTTACTGTATATGGCTGTGGTGTTCACACATGCCTCGACAAGTGAAAATGGGACTGCTTCACTTGGTGTCTGTCTGTTACACCGCTGCCACCCTTCCTTGGCATTACAACCTTGTTTCTTTGTGTTCCAAGATGGACTGAAGACCAGCAGCTCTCCAGGAACCTCCCAGGCCTGAGCACAAGGTGTGTGGACTGAGCAGCTGCCTGGGTTCTGGAGCACTCCAGAATGCAGATAACTGTTGGCAGGCCTAAGCTGTACCATGTAAGCAAACCTAGTAAACCTGTGTCCTCCAAGTCACTGACCGGGGAAGCTGCTGTATCCCTAACCTGTCTTACAGCTGTGTCCAGTGTAAGGGAGGAAGGCTTTACTCTGGCTTCCAGTTTAAGAGAGCACATTCCATCATGGTATGTGGAAGGAATGTCAGCAGGACCATGGCGTGACTGCTCATAGTGTGTCTACAGCAGGAAGTGGGGCTGGACTCAAGGTCTATCCCACCACAAAGTCCACCTCTAGTGACTCATTTCCTTCACTGAATGCTCTACCTCCTAAAGATTTTACAACCTTCTGAAACCTTGCCACCAGCGAGGACCAAGTTCAAACACATGAAAATACGGGCTGCTAGTCTCACTCAAAGCACAATGGTCACTGGTGTGGGCCTTGATTTCTATACAGTGGGCATAGTAACTAGTAACATAGTAACGGGCATCTGACGTTCATGCTAACGCAGCCAAAACGGGTTGCTACTAGAACTGAAGTAAGACTGGTGGTGTGGGATAGGGTAGGGAGCCGGGGTTCACAGGAAGCCAGGTGCAAGCCACAGCAGGGGTCTTCCACTTGCAGGCGGGCTCATCTTTGTACCCCTCATCTCTCCTTGTCTTTGGTTTTTGTATCACTTGTTCACCCCCAAAACTCCTGAGCAAGAATATTACCCTGGCCAGGCCCAAGTCTTCCTCTATCAAGAAGGAAGTGCTGATTTCTTGTACTTCATTTTTTTTTTATAAAATTACACAGGATGACAGACCTCAGGTGCTGAGGCTGAGGCAGAGGACTGGCATCAGATGGTCGAAGACAAAGTCACAAATGAAGATCCCACACATGGCGAGCGCACTCCCGCCCTGTGGAGGCGGGTCTAAGAAGAGCTTTCCTTGCAGTGTTTATGATAGTTAACATTTAGCTGGTGAGCAGCAAATTGTGATTTGTTTGGTTTATTTGTTTTTGAGGCTGTGTAACAAGTCCCCAGAGCTTAGCACAGCCGACGCCATTCACAACCCCTGCCAAATGAGAACCTTTCGGAGATGCAGAGGTTGTAAAGGCAGAGACATCCAGATGAGTATGGTAGAAGAGCACCCTTGGGGAGCTTGTGTCCCTCTCTGGTCTGTGAAAGTGTAGGGAGAAGGCATTGTCTATGATGCAAACAAATGAGCTGCCAGTATTGGACTTTCCAACTTCTGGAGCCATGAGTAATAAACTCTCACTGTTTGTAAGTTTGGTGGTTATTTTCAATTGCTAATTTAACTGAATTAAGAAATGTCTAAGGGGCTGGCCACTGTGGCATGTGCCTTTAACCCCAGCCCTCAGGAGGCAGAGGCAGGTGGATCTCTGAGTTTGAGGCCAGCCTGGTCTACAGAGCAAGTTCCAGGACAGTTAAAGCTACACAGAGAGACCCTATCTCGAGAAATTAAAAAAAGAAAAAAAAGCCCGAGGCATTGGTGAGTCCTACTGCTGGGTGTATATATAAGGATAAACTGAAGGGGGACATGTCCCTTAAATGTAGGCTGTACTGTCCCATGGCCTGGATTCCCAAACAGAATAAAACGGGAAAGGGAGAAAGCCAGCTGAATGTCAGCATTCATTGTCTTCTCTTGCCTGATTGCTTAAGCACATGAGCAAGCCACCTCCTGTCCTTGTCGACACAGCCCTGAAATGTCCCTGCTGCCATGCTGATCCCACCATGGTGGGTGTACTGTCTATTCCTGGTTGTCCACTTGACTGTATCTGAAATGAACTACAATTCAGAATTGGAGGCTCACCTGTGATCCAGATCCTGAGGCTGGAAGACACAAGTTTCTGACCTGGATCTTGGCATGGAGATCTTGAGGCATAGTGGCCATGAAAAGCTTAGGCCCAGGCAAGGTAGTACACACCCTTAATCCCAGGAGACTGAAGCAAGCGGATCTCTGAGTTCAAGGTCAACCTGGGACAAAGCAAGTACCAGATCCAAGCGTGGTGGTACACATCCTTAATCTGGGCCACACCTTCTGCTGGAGGCCTCCATAAGGACATTGGAAGAAGGAAGATTCGCTATTTTTGACTGCACTTACTTGCCAGCACATCTGTTAGAACCTACTTCTACAGAAGACTAGCTGAAACAGCTATCCTCGTGGGGCTGAGCAAATACTAAATTCTTGGACTCTCCATCCACAGCTGTGCATTGTTGGGTTAGCTGGACTGCAGACTGTAAGTCATCACAATAAATTCCCTTAATGTATAGAGACATTCCATAAGTTCTCAGACTCTAGAGAACCCTGACTAATACAGTGGACTATAGCCCCTTAAACCATAGACTGACACAAGTCCTCCCTCCTTCAGTTGTTTCTTTGGGGTGTTTTCTTACAGTGAGGCGAAAGGTAACGATACCATAAACCACTCAGCTTATGGACTTTTTGTTATGGCAGCCAAGTGTGCTAGGACAATGGGCTTGGTTCATGATCTCTCCTTCTGGAAATGATATGCAGGCGTGTGGCGAGTTGGCCTTGGTACACCCAAGCTTGAGGTCTAATCTTGAACTAGGAATGGCGTAGGTTGGTTTATTCCAGTTACTATTCTAGTTGCTGTGATAAAATACCCCAAGCAAGCAACTAATGGGAGAAAAGGGTTGGCTCGAAGTTCAAGGGTACAGTTCATCATGGTGAGGACTTACAGCAACGGGAGCTTGAAGTTTGTCTTAGTTAGGGTCACTATTGTTGTGATGAAACTTCATGACCAAAGCAACTTGGGGTTTACTCAGCTTACACTTCCACACTGCTGTTTATTATTGAAGGAAGTCAGGACAGGAACTCAAGCAGGGCAGAAACCTGGAGGCAGGAGCTGATACAGAATCCATGGAGGAGTGCTGCTTACTGGCTTGCCCCTTATGGCTTGCTCGGTCTGCATTCTTATAGAACCCAGCCCAGGGGTGAGCATAACCACTCACAATGGGCGGGGCCCTTCTGCATCAATTACTAAGAGAATGCCCCACAGCTGGATCTGATGGAGGAGTTTTCTGAGCTCAGGTTCCCTCCTTTCAGATGACTCTAATTTGTGTGTCAAATCGACATAAGAGCAGCCAGCACGAGGTCATGTTATATCCACCGTCAGGAGGCAAGAGTTCTGACTGCCAGTGCTCAACTCAATTTCTCCATTTCATCCAGTCCTGGACTTTAGCTCCATTGTCAAAGTGGATCTTCCCACCTTAATTAACCCAATCTAAATAATTCCTCTAGGCATGACCAGACACTTGTCTCCTAGATACTGGTTCTAGATACTGTTAGATTGACCATATTGACCCTCACAGCTGGGCACTGCTGGATTCCTGTGGTGGTCACTGACCTATGCATGGGTCTGCTGTGAATGGCATATGCAGTCACTGAAGGAGCACCGATAAGTGACTCTGATGTGAGCTACCTGCCTCACATTCCTGCTGCCACTGCCCGTAGCCATTCCTATGTCATGCCCCCCTCCGCCCCTGTAGTGGAGTTATTTTTGTGTCAGTTATTTTTCTGTTGTTGTGATAAAACACCATGGTCAAGGAACCTTATAGAAGAAAGAGTTTGTTTGGGCTTACTGTTCCTGAGTGAGAAGTGCATCTCGGCAGGGAGACAGCATCAAGGGCAGGCACAGCTGCAAGAGGAGCAAGCTGCGAGCTCATATCTGCAAACACAAGCATGAACTGGAAACGGGGTGATATAATCTCAATGCCTGTCCCCAGTGAAGATCTTCCTCCAGCAAGGAGGAGCAACCTAAGCATCACCTAAACCGCCTCAAACAGCACCACTTGGGGACCAGGCATTCCAGTGCCTGTGGGCCCGGAAGGCCAGCCTCTGGGCCCGGAAGGCCAGCCTGTGGGCCCGGGATGGAGGTAAGTCTTTCCTTGTCTGGCTCCCATGCCACCCACGGAGGCGTGCACCACTGCCCTGCATTGTTACAGTGGTGCCACAGCATGCCTGAGCATGCTCAGCTAGTCTCTATTTTTTTTCTTAGTTGATTTTTGGCCTAAAGCTTCTAAATAAACAAATACAACTGTCAAAACTAGGATGCTTTTGCCCTTAGGCTGTCTTCTATCCTGGAAATGCCTAGACAGAGCAGGCAGAGCTGGGGGAGGCAGGCATTCTCCTGAGAGCCTAGAAAAACTTCTGCCCTAAAAGTTTCAACATAAGGCCTGATTTTTCTGTCTTGCCAAATACAGAGATAGCTAGTTGCCACACCTGCATCTCTTCTCTATTTCCTCCTTCCTTATTGGGCACCCCATGACCATGAATAAAGAATGATTTCCTAAGGCTTGGGAGTGGCTTTAGTAGAGTTCCTTGTCTACCATATATAGAGCCCTGGGTTTCATCTCCAGTATCAAAATCAATCAATCAATCAATCAACCGATTGATCAATCAATCAACCAATCAATTGGATTATTCAGAATGTCTTGCTGCTAAATATAAATATGTAACTTGATTCTGATCAATGAGATGGATTTATTTAGGCCTTCCAGTGTAAGGGTCCGTGATTCTCTGAAGAAAGATGCCCCAGACTCAAATAGTATGTAAACCCAAAGAGTGTTTATTTCTGCAGAAGCCCAGCATGCTGGGGTCTCCCATTACCAAGATAGGGAGACACCCAAGTGAGCTCCAAGGCCTGATTTAAAGCACATTAGGGGTTCTGGGGTAGGTGAGCTCTATGTTAATCTGTTGGGTCCATCTCTATAGACATTCCATTACTGGAGTGTGGGGGCTGGAAACTGCTGGGGAGGTCTGGAAACTGTTTCTGAGGAAGTAGCTGAGGAAGTCTGGAAACCGCTGCTGACCCACTGTCCTTGTCTCAGGCCAGGTGGCAGGGCAGGTTCTGAGGCCTGGACTTGCCCAGTTCTTAGAAACAGAGATTTAGGCCTAGTTCCTTAACTGCCAATTTGAAGCCTATCATGGAGTCAGCATAGCCTTGTCACCAGGAAGGTAGTCTAAACAAGAGACCTCTTTCTGTCCTTGTGTATTTTGCTCTGACTTGTGACTCTGGCAGCCGATTTTGGGTCATGGGGCAACCCTGAGGGCAGACATATGTATTAGAAAGTAGAAGGTGAGGAAGTCTATGTCCAACCAACCATGAGGCATCAAGTATGCTTTAATTCATGCATTGCTGCAAGAGTCTTTCCTTGTGTGCTGTACAGTGGATTTGTCATCTGCATCCTGCTTTGGAAGACACTGCTGAGTTAAGCCATGAGCCTGTTTCCACTTACGCCACTCGTTTATTTATAAATAAGTCTCACTATACAGTCCTGGATATCCCAAAACTTTCTCTATGTAAAGACCAGGCTGGCCTCAAAGTCGTAAGTAGACCAGGCTGCCCTGGAACATAGAGAAATCCCCTTGCCTTTTGCTGCTCCAATACTAGAATTACAGGCCAACACCATTACACCAAAAATTATGGCTCTGTTTTTCACATCAGGTATCCTGAGGAGGGGTCTGGGCTTTTTCACACACACACACACACACACACACACACACACACACACACACACACACACACACAGAGAGAGAGAGAGAGAGAGAGAGAGAGAGAGAGAGAGAGCTGTGCCCATGTCTCCTTCCTCTTCCAGCTTCAGTCCATTTCAGGATCTTTGCTCTCAGCATCTTCCTCCTTCCAGACATCCCACTGGATATCTCTTCAAAGGCCTGGGACCTCTTCTATCTGCAGTGCAGCCCCCAGGGCATGCGAACATTCCCAGATCCATGAGTCCTTTAAACCCTGTTTGTATAAGCAGCCTTCTCAAGATGGAGCTAGGTGACTGAGATGCAAGGCCCTGAGTTCAATTCCTAGCACCACATACATGCAAATGGAAAAAAAGAAAACGACGACAACAACAACAGCAA
The DNA here is from genome assembly GCA_028551405.1 of Uromys caudimaculatus. NCBI lineage: Eukaryota > Metazoa > Chordata > Mammalia > Rodentia > Muridae > Uromys > Uromys caudimaculatus. Next base: position 99,049,282 of record CM052708.1, read on the forward strand.
AATCAGGAGTAGCCATAGTCTACATGGTCTACAGCGAAAGAAAATTCAAAAACTGTCAGGGATCACCTCTGAGGACTGGGGGTGGGGTAGGGTGGGGGTAAAGCTGTCAGGGATCACCTCTGAGGACTGGGGCATCTGGGACGAGCTCAGCTGGCAAAGTGCTTGCTTTGCAACCTCGAGAACCTGAGCAAGTTTAAGCTCCAGAACTCACATAGAAACTGAGTGAACTGCTGCCTCAAAACTAAGGTGGGGAGTGGTAGAGGACAGCACAGACCTCTGGCCTCTTCACTGTCCGCCCCTCCAGATCTGTACACACACACACACACACACACACACACACACACACACACACACAGACACAGACACAGAGACACACACACACAGACACAGAGACACACACAGACATACATACACACAGACACACACAGACACACAGACACAGACAGACACACACACACAGACACAGACATACACAGACATACACACAGACACACACAGAGACACATACACACAGACACAGACTCACAGACACACACACACACAGACACAGACACACACACAGACACAGACACAGACAGACACAGACACAGACATACCGACACACACAAACAGAGACACACACAGAGACACAGAGACACAGACACAGACACACACACACACAGAGACACGCACAGACACACACACAGACACAGACACACAGACACACAGAGACACACAGAGACACACACACAGAGACACATAGACACACACAGACACAGACACACAGACACAAACACACAGACACAGACAGACACACAGACACAGACACACAGACACAGACACACAGACACAGACAGACACACAGACACAGACAGACAACAGACACAGACACACAGACACACACACAGGCACACACACAGACACACAGACACAGACAGACACACAGACACACACAGGCACACACACACAGGCACACAGACACACACACAGGCACACACACACAGACACACAGGCACGCACACACAGACACAGACACACACACAGACACACCCACAGACACACACATACACATACACAGATGCGCACACACAGACACACACACACAGACACACACATACACAGACAGACACACAGACACAGACACACACACAGACACACACACACACACACACAGACACACACACACAGACTACTCTGATTTCACTACTTATTGCAGGTGGAGCATAACTAAGTCTGCCCTCTCCTTAGACCCTACTCAAGTGACAGCAAATTAAAAACAATTTGAACTCATAGGGAAAACAAAATAATAAGTTAGAACTTGGCAGCAGATTAGCAGAACTGATAATGCTTTAGAAAAGGGAAAGCAGATAGAAATGTGGTAACAGGATGAACAGAACAAAGAAACTGAAACCTCTGCCCAGAAGCTCAATAGCCCTGGAGTTAGGAAGGGCTGACACCTCTGCAGGCTGGGCCCTGGAGTTAGGAAGGACTGAGACCTCTGCAGACTGGGCCCTGGAGTTAGGAAGGGCTGACACCTCTGCAGGCTGGGCCCTGTTGTTAGGAAGGGCTGACACCTCTGCAGACTGGGCCCTGGAGTTAGGAAGGACTGAGACCTCTGCAGACTGGGCCCTGGAGTTAGGAAGGACTGAGACCTCTGCAGGCTGGGCCCTGGAGTTAGGAAGGGCTGACACCTCTGCAGGCTGGGCCCTGGAGTTAGGAAGGGCTGACACCTCTGCAGGCTGGGCCCTGGAGTTAGGAAGGGCTGACACCTCTGCAGGCCGGGAAGGGGTCTAGACTAAAACTGTTGAAACTTTAACTGATGAATTCTTAAATATTCAAATTCCTTCCTGCAGACCAGACAGCCAACAGCCCTTCCTGAATTCTCCCTCCCTCCCTCTCTCTGTAGTGTATGCACCATTTGTGTGTAGGTGTATGCACATGTGGGAGTGCATACATGTATGTGTTTGCACATGAGTGAATGTGTGAAGGTCAGAGGTCAGCTTGAGTTGTCTTCACCTTGGGTTTTGTTTTGTTTTTTGTGTAAGCTCATTGATTTGGCTAGCCTAGCTGGCCAATGAGCTTCAAGGTCATGCCTGTCTTCACGTCCCCACATCCCGGTGGTCACAGAAGAGCATCACCACTCCAGACTTCTATGTGGATGCTGGAGATCTGAACTCAGGTCCTCATGCTTGCATAGCAGGCATTTACCCATAAACCACCTCTCTGTCTGAATTAGTATCTAGTAATGTGTAAAAAATTGCCTCATGCTTTAGTGCCTCCAAATATAAATGAGCCTTTATTATATATGTTGCAGTTTCTGTAGACCGTAGTTCTGGGAAACGTAGCTAGGGAGTTTGGGCTCAGGGTCTGTTTCCATTTGGATCTGGAAGGTTTCTAAGGAGCTGAAGGCGGCATGGTCTCTATTTGCTGTTTCTATTTCCAGGGACTGGAATTGGCTTTGATAGAAGTAGGCCATAGGGGAAGGGACCCCTGAAGTATATAAGGGGACTCTGGTCCCTTCCTCTTTTTCTCTCACACTGATTCCCAGCCACCATGAGCAGAGGGACTCCAGTCTACCGTGTGCTCCCTGCTGGGATGCTCTGCTTCCCCACAGCCCCTCTGTTTGCATCCTTCCCTCTCTCTACGAGAGTTCCTCCATTCTTTCTACATGATGGTCATTGCCCACTCTTCTCCCCTAACATGACCCTTTTACTAGTTTGATAATCTGGTCAGCTACCACGCACGCGCGCACACACACACACACACACACATGCACACATGTGAGCATACACACATGCATTTGAACTTGTACACTCACATACACATGCACACTCACATAAATACACACACATATATAATTTTAAATCTAGACTTTGCACATAAAAAACCCTTGGCCTTATGCCTTTCTGAATCTGGCTTATTTTGATTAATGATTTCCAGGTCTATTCATTTTCCTGTCTCATGGGCTCATTTATTTTGAGCTACATGGGATTCTGTTGAGTCTATTACCATGCTTTCTTATCTATTCATCTGCAGATAGACATCTACTGACTGAGGACCCTTCCACCACAGTGCTGCTGTCCCTACTAGGACGCTACAGCTGAGAGGTGGAAACTGCAGTATCTTTTTCTGTAGACTGGGCCCTCTTCCTTATTTCTGCAATGTCATCTCTGTTACACAGGCCAGATGGACTCAGCATGCAGCAGGGTTGGGGGAAGGTAGTCTGGCACAGGAAGTCTGAACCCTAGGTAGGTAGGCGCAGGGAATCATTGGGACCACCTTGAAGGCTTGTAAGCCTTCATTGTAGCTTTTTCAGGGACAGAGAGCTGAAGACCACCAGACACCACCGAGGAAAGCCCCTAACCCGAGAGAGACAAGAATAAAAAGAAACACAGGGGAGAATTCTGAGAAATCAACACACAAGGAGCAGATGGACATTTAAACAGGAGATCTGAATTATCAGAGAAAAGGAAGAGCCACCACATAGCTGGAGGTAGTAAACATCAAAATCAGAAATCGGGGCTAGCCAGATAGCTCAGTGGGTAAGGACCTTGCTGGCAAGCCTGACAGACAACCTGAGTTCACTTCTGGACCCACATGGTGGACAGAGAAAACTGACTCCCAAAATCTGTCCTCTGACCTCCACAGGTATGCAGTGGCAGCCCAATGGTGATGATGATGATGGTGGTGATGATGATTATGGTGGTGATGATGAGGAGGAGGAGGAGGAGGAGGAAGAGAAGGAGGAAGAAGAGAAGGAAGAGTAGGAGGAGGAGGAGGAAGAGGAGGAGGAGGAAGAAGATCCAAGAAAACCTACACAAAACCCTACCAAAATGTAAGAAGTCACATATAATGAGATATGTCTACTTGAAAACAAAACTAGGAACACAGAAACTCATATAATCTTTAAAATAAACGTCCCAGCTGGGCATAGTGAAACATACCTGACAGCCAAGGTCTCAGGAGGTGGAAGATTAGAGGGCATAAGTCCAAGGCTATATTCAACTGTGTAGTATGCTTGAGGCCAGCTGGCCTGCTTTATTTTAGACAAGATCTAAAATAAAACAAAATAACCATCCCATCCATGTGCACGGCATGATGGCACTGGTCTTTAATCTCAGCATTCAGGAGGCTGAGGCAGGAGGGTCTGGAATCTGAGGCCAGCCTGGGGTATATAGTTTCAGGTGAGATTCAGTCTCAAAACCAAAACCAAAACCAAAACCACAGAAACTAGGGCTGATGAAATGGCTTAGTGGATAAAGGTGCCTGCTGCCAAGGCGACAACTAGAATTTGATTCTTGGAGTCGGGGGGGGGGGGGGGGGGGGGG
>CM052708.1:99053688-99072944 GCA_028551405.1 Uromys caudimaculatus
CACGCATGCACTCACATGTGTGTGTGAGTTCGGGTGTACACACACACACACACACACACACACACACACACACACACACACACTTTAAAAATAAGCACAAACAAAACAAATAAAATGACCATTCCAGAAAGTACTTTTTAAGACTATGTTTATTTTAAGTGTAAGAATCTGCAGTCGAATCCGAAGAGTTGGGGCTTCTGGGAAAGGCTTCACTCGCATCTGTATTTGAATCCCTGCCCTGTGGTCAGCAGATAGCAGTGGGTTCAGAAGAATCCTTGAGCATCAGGCCATGTCTTTTCCATAGTCGGTACAGTCGGAGGGCTGGGATGAGGACTCCCGGACCTGTCATCATGAGTGAGGCAGAAAGAGGGGCAAAAAGAAAAGAAATGGCGGCTGGCTCACAGGGCGGCGGCTCACAGGGCGGCGGCTCACAGGGCGGCGGCTCACAGGGCGGCGGGGCAGGCAGTCTTCTGTGTGTCCTTCGGCCATGCTATTCATGGATGCGTATTTATGGTTTAGAGAAACTGGAAGTCACCCTGAGCCACACCTTCACCTGTGCCTGACCACACTTACCTCGCCCACAGCCTGCCTTGTGGACAAGGAAACGCTGCCCAATTCTTCGGCCCTCCACATAGCCTCCCCTTTCACACTTCGGTCTTCATTTTGTAGTTGACTGGGTCGGGTGCTTTGGCTAACAAAATACTGGCATACTCAGTGTCACCGGAGGCTTGAGGTGTGCTTGCATGTGGTCCTTTCCCCCTTGAGCTGTCAGTAACTCCTCCAGGCCAAGCATGCGCCATCTTGGAGGTTCAGCTGGGACCCCTCCTTGCAAAGGGATTATACCAGCTGGGTTTGTTGGTGACTTATGGAGAGGAGTAGAGGGTCATGAAACCCTTACCTGAGAATCCTACCACGTTCTACCATTTGTACAGCATGTGGCCTCAGGGAGGGGCTGGATTATATAGGCCCAGGAAGACTAGGAAAGGGGGCTGCTTCACCTATGTGGATATAGGGAAGCCCTCATTCTTGCTGAGTAAAGGCTTTCCACTTGCAGCCCCTTAAGAAAAGGAGCACCCACACCCCTGTAAGTTACCCCTCACCCAAGCTAAGTAAAGAGACCTAGTAAACTCATCAGTTCCTTAGAGTGACTTTGGTGGGATTGTGCCTTTGTTTATCATTGAGAGCTAGGATGAGGGGTAGACATTGCTCACATTTCCTTCTGGAAAGGAATTTTAGCAACAGCAACCTTCCTAGGCTAGACCTCAGGAGGAAGAAGAGAGACAAAGGCAGCAGAGATGGTATCACCTGGCTTCCTGTTGACCCACAAACTGAGAATAAGTAATTATCGCCCAAGCCAATCACCCAGAACTAAGCCTTACTACTCCCAGAAATCTCTTGGTCCAGTTAGGTTGACAATCAAGATTAATTATCACAGCAGCTAGACAGCATCTTTGCAAACAACCCTGAGACCTACATCATGACCATGGCAATGCTTAGAAAAGAGAGCATTTAGTTGGGAGCTTGCTACTGTTCCAGAGGGTCAGTTCATTATCATCACAGCAGGGAGCATGGCAGCTGGCATGGTGCTAGAACAGTAGCTGAGAGCTGTATTCTGATCTGTAGGAGAGAGAGAGAGAGAGAGAGAGAGAGAGAGAGAGAGAGAGAGAGAGAGAGAGCGAGCGCTAGGTATGAAGAAACTTCAAAGCCTATCCCCAGTAACACACTTCCTCTGACGAGGCCACACCTCCCAAGCCTTCTAATCCTCACCAATAGTTCCACTCCCAGGTGACTAAGCATTCAATATATATGAGCCTGTGGGAGTTACCACAGCCTCCCTGGTTATATAGCACTGTGTCTCAGGCTCCGTGGGGTAGAAGAACAGACCTGCAGCCCTAGGTCCAGGCAGGGTCTGATCAAGGACCTTTGTCAAGTGTCAGGTATGCTAGTAATCTACTAGTGAAGGTGGGATGGGTAGGTGGGTGGAGTGGGGAGTACTGAGGAGTGAAATCACATAGAATGAATGGAACTTGGTAATTGTTGAGTGCAGATGCCCTCTTCTGCAGAATCAAGTTGCCCCTCCCTTCTTCCCTCAAGCAGATCCAAGCAAGCTGCTGATGCTTTTGCACAGCCTGATTGGCTACTTGCATGAGCAGTTGCCAGCTCAGATTAGGACGAAATTCCATGCTGTCAGCCAGGAGCAGAGATTGTTGCAGAAAAAATGACACAACTTCTCTGCTGGGCAGAGGTACCAATTACTACACGTTTCCCCAGGCTCCTCCCTCACACAGCTGGTGCAAGAGGGTGCACAGTTTTCCATGGAGACTGGAGACTTCTCCTCCCTGTGTTGTCTTATGATCAAGCCCCGTGGTACTCAGTCCAGATCCATTCCTGGATCCCTGTTCTCTGATATCTAAGTGACTTGTGTAGACCCTGTGGCTGAGCACATACAAGAATTGCATACTAGGTTCCCCTCTGAATGTTCCTGAAAGAGACAACATTCAACTGAAGATGCCAAATCTCCAGATAAATGATACCATGGCAGGCAGGCAGGCAGGCACGGACGCACACACGCACATGTACAAACATATACACACAAATACACACGTGTACACACATGCACACACACACATACTGTGCTTATTGGTGCAAAATGGTTGACCTAACGACTGAGACCTCCACTTGACCTCTGACACACTCTTTTCTTAGCTCACTGTATTGTTCCTGTCAATTTCAGAGACTGTCCCATTTGAGTTCAATTTTATTTTTTAAACAGGGTTTGACTTTGCAGCCCTGACAGGCCTAGAACTTGTTATATAGACAAGATGGCCCCCAATCTCCACTTGGATTCAACTTAATGACTAATTACTGAGCTTCTGTGTTGAACAGAACACTGTTGGGCTCTGGGGAAACTTCAGTAAGTAGTTACTAGCGCGCAGGATCTGCCTGCAGGAGTTTGCTTTTTAGCTGGAAGGGAGAGCTACTGATGGTTCGCGAGAGGAGAGACCAACAAGGATCAGCACAGAACGAGGACTTTGGAGGGGTTTCCTGGCCAAACAGGAGGCCAAGGACATTAAAGCATCAGGAAACGTAATGTACAGAGGGAAGGTTGCCCAGAGTAGGGGTTTTCAAGAAGCGACCGACAAGGTGGATTTCTCTGTGAGCCAAGAAGCTAGAACACTTCCCTGAAGCAGATACCACAGTGGTTGGTGATGCCAACTGCAGGAGGTAGACATTTTTATCCTTAGTGCACAGTTCAATGTCCCTATCCCTCTTATTTAAAGGGATATATTTTGAAATATTTTGCCCTTGTGGCTTCAAAGATAAATATTAAGTGTTAATATCCAGAGTTAAATTATGGTCACATATCCTTAGAGTTAAGTTTTTGGTGTTACTGGGATTGAGCCTAGGACTTTTGGCAGACTCAATACATACTCCACCACTGTCTTAGGGTTTCTATTGCTTCGATGATACACCATGACCGAAAGGCAAGTTAGGGAGGAAAGGGTTTATTGGGCTTACACTTCCACACTGTAGGCTATCATTGAAGGAAGTCAGGACAGGAACTCAAACAGGATTTGACCCCGGATGCAGGAGCTGATGTGGAGGCCGTGAAGGGGGTGCTGCTCACTGGCTTGCACCCTTCGGATTGATTAGTCTGCTTTCTTCTAGAATCCAGGTCCACCAGCTCAGGGATGGCACCACCCACAATGGGCTGGGCCCTCATCCATCAATCACTAACTTAAAAAATGCCTTACAGGCTGGCCCACAGCCCAGTTTTATGGAGGCACTTTCTCAACGGAGGTTTCTTCCTCTCTGATGACTATAGTTTGTGTCAAGTTGACATAAATGTAGCCATCACAACCACTGAGCTACATCCCAGCCCTAGACAGCTTCCTTAGAAGTTGTTTTGAGTCCTCAAGTTGTTCTGATTCCCCACTGTTTTGATGGATTAAATAGACAGTAATTCTGCCCCATTATAAAAACTCTGGGAACAGCAGGAACTAACCTCTCAACTGAAAATTGATTATCTTGCTCACGATAACAACACGCCCATTTAATCACATCTCCTAGGAGAACATCTCCTCCACTCAGCTCAGGACCAGGCTGATCATCAGTAGTAATGAAACAATATCTCATGAGCAAGTCTGGGTATAAATGGCGTTCCCTTCTAATAGCTGGAGACAATTAGATACAACCCTCACAGTCTCACAGGGGAGGCGACTACTTATCAGTGTGCCATCAGGCCCTCCACAGAGCCAACAAGAGGGCTCACTTACCCAACAATGTATACACCCGCAGATACACAGGAGAGCTCACTTACCTAACAATGTATACACCCACAGATACACAGGAGGGCTCACTTACCCAACAATGTATACACCCACAGATACACAGGAGGGCTCACTTACCTAACAATGTATTCACCCGCAGATACACAGGAGTGCGGGGGTGGGGGGTGGGGGGGTGGGGAGGGTGGGATTCTGGACTTCCTCTTCTCCTTTTCAACTCTGTTATATTTGCCCTAAGTGTCTGGGTGGTAAGACTTTATAGAGAAACAGAAACCTGTCTTTGCTTTTAATTTCTCAATGTTTGGCCATCCACACTTCTTAGTGCTGTGGAAGGAACATCCTTCTAACTTGTCTTGTTCTGATTGTTTAGAAGAAGTTTTGTTGTTGTTGTTTTTGTTTTTGTGAGGCCTTGCCTTGTCTACATCTTGCAGGGTGAGGGAAAGCTCAGAGCCCCAACAAGCCATATATTTTGTGACTCTCTGTAAGCATTCAGTCCACAAGCAAATGACATGTGCTTTGTGTTGACTTCCAAATGTCCACCTAGCTTTGTGATCACCTACAGTCTCCGGACACTGTGCTAATCTTGGGGCGCAAGCAGCTACTGACCTTGAAGGTGTCTCAGTAGCCATGGAGACAGGAATATAAACATCAGTGAATGTGCCAGAATCAGGTGGTCAGTCTCAGAGCAGCAGGGTTGATTGGCAGATAGGGAAATGGCATCAGCAGGTCTTCTTACTGAGTGGGATAGCTGCGTTTCCCCGTGAGTGTTGTCTCCTGAGTTCCCATTGCATTTATTGCTTTATTCTTTACTGATTTCAGGAATGTGGACTAGGAGCAGCTATGGCATAGCTGATACTCATCATGATAGCAGTGGTCTAGTCCATGACCTCAGGTAACTCACCCCAAGCAAAGGCTTTGGCTGCGCTTGTTAGAATGGGGTTCATAGGAGCCTTAGGATATTGGCCTTTCAGAACAAAAACTTCATAAGCTCTGGGCAAACTGGGGTAAGGTGGTTACCGTATCTAGGAAGACCTATAACATGTATATAATAAAATGTAACAATTTCAAAAGGTAACAGACAGGCATGGTGGCTCAGCCTGGTAAACCCAGGGTCTTAGTTAGGGTTTTACTGGTGTGAACAGACACCATGACCAAGGCAACTCTTATAAAAAAATAATATTTAGTTGGGGCTGGCTTACAGGTTCAGAGGTTCAGTTCATTATCATCAAGATGCATGGCAGCTTCCAGGCAGGACTGGGGCAGGAGGAGCTGAGAGTTCTACGTCTTCTGAAGGCTGCTAGCAGAATCCTGGCTTTCAGGCAGCTAGAATGAGGGTCTTATAGCCCACATCCATAATGACACACCTACTCCAACAGGGCCACACCTTCTAATAGTGCCACTCCCTGGGCAGAGCATATACAAACCATATAAACCATCACACCCAGGATTGGGATTCTGAGGCAGGAGGATTGTAAATTCAAGTACAGTCTGGCTTACACAGGGGAGACTTTGCCTCAAAAAATTATGTGTGTATGTATATGTATATTTCAGTACTTACCTGTCAGGGGAGATCCCATGACCATGAAGGTAGTTTTCCCAGGGTGAGGCTTGTCCATTGCACTCTGGATGTGCGGACACCTCCAGCCTATCCCCAAATGTGGGAAGCTTGGTCACATTTGGTAGTGGGGAACTTTGTGCTTTCCCCAAAGAAATACAATTTAATAAAAACTTCAAATGGTGGTAAACACATTAAAGAAATAACATGTGCAGATTGGTGCTGGGAGGGGGTGGGAGTACTTTGAGGAGATAGCCTGAAGTGCCACGAAGCCCTGAAGATTGTGGGAACAGGGACAGCCAGCTGTTATATCTGCAATCAAATCCCCAGTGTGTTAATGGTGGGATTTCTTTAACATTTCTGATAACATGTTTACACAGCATTATATGGGGAAATATAGAACTATAGTAATAAAAAAATGAACAGGATAATTTGTATGTTGGCATTTCCACCACAAAATGTCAAATATTTCAAACCCAGTGATACTGAGCCTTTACACACTGCTATTTCTTTTATGAAATGCTTTGTGCTTGTTTTATTATTAATCTTAAATAGTGTGTGTGTGTTATATACTCCCTTTTTCCATGATATGTTTCTCAATATTTTAAAGGCTGTCATAAAAATATATACATGTCTTGAGCGCTGAGATGATAGAGTGTCACGTGAGCAGGCAGTTATAACTGTGCTTTCTTCCTGGAGACCGCCAGCCCACATTGCAAGCAATCACTCATCTCTTTCATAATATAAGGGACTTGTTGTTCCTTGTACAACATGGTAATTAACTAGTGTCAGCTCATTTATTATTATTATTATTATTATTATTATTATTATTATTATTTCATCTATTTGAGGCAGGGTCTTATGTAGTCTGTGCTGGCCTTGTACCCCATGACGGTCTTGCATTTCTGATCTTTTTCCTTCTAAGAGTTGGGATGACAGTTGTCTGCTGCTATGCCATATTCTGTTCCATCTCTGTGCAGAATCTTCCCAAGTGGTGGATGAGACTTTCCCCAGCTTTAATTATCTTGACACAACCTAGACCTACCTGGGAAGAGAGAGTTGGTCCTATGCTGGTTGTCCTATTGGCACATATGGGGGATTGTCTTGATTGCCTTAATTAATGTGAGAAGATCCCCACCCTAAATGTAGTCAGTGCCTTCTGGTGACAAGCTAGGCATAAGGACAGGAAAGGAGGAGAGCTGTTGACGTTTGGTGACTTGGCCTTCCTCCCACTGCTGAGGTCATCTACCCCGCATTGTTGCTGCTGGTTTCTTTGCTGACACTGGAACCAGCTTCTTTGGGCTTCCAATGTGAGCAGCCATGTGGTGCTGGGGATACAGCACAGATCCTCCAGAAAGAGCAGCCAGTGCTCTTAACCACTGAGCCACCTCTCCAGCCCGGTGGGCTTCTGATGTGGATAGAAGACCAGGGGCCCTCCAGGAGCTCTCGAGGAACCCTTCAGGCCTTTGATGTCAGAGTGGGATTGTTGAGGCACCCAGCAGATGGATGAATCAATGACCAGGTTCTCAGGTTCTCTGATAGTAAACAGCCATTGTCGGAGTGTAACAGCTGTTTTCTGTAAGGTAAACTAATTATCATATCTTTTTAGTTCTGTTCCTCCAGAGAACCCTTACTAATGCAAGGATAACCAGAGTCCAGGTTAAACCAAGAATCATCACATTTAAGAATGTTATCTGTTGGGCTGGAGAGATGGCTCAGCGATTAAGAGCACTGGCTGCTCTTCCAGAGGTCCTGAGTTCAATTCTCAGCAACCACATGATGGCTCACAACCATCTGTAATGGAATCTGACACCCTCTTCTGGTGTGTCTGAAGACAGCTACAGTGTACTCAAAAAAAAAAAAAAAAGAATGTTATCTATTTATTTGTGTGTGGGGGGGCAGTGGGATGGTTTCACTAGTGTGGGGCCTTGTGTGTGAAGGTCAAAGGACAGCTATAGAAGTTGGTGCTCTCTTTCTGCTATGTGGGTTCCAAGGACTGAACTGAGGTCATCGGGCTTGGAAACAAGCATCCTCACCCTGCTGAGCCATCTACCAGCATGAATAATTACACTTTAAGGATACTTAACAAATAATGTGTTGTAAAATGGCGTGAGAAGACACCTGTATACAACACCAGCTGTATCTTGGGCTTTTGAATTCTTTTTTCCTAGGTAGTTTTATTAGCACTGCTAACTGTATGTATGCTGGGATCCTGGATGCTCTTTCCATACATATCCTGACCTGACTGTGTAAGCTTACTGCTCTCTCCTGCCCTTTCCTATCCAAATCTCAAGCAACTCCTGTTCTATTTTGAGCTCAACTTCCAAAAATATATTCGTTTTCATTATTTTTAGTTATACTTACGATGTGTGTGTGTGGGGGGAGAATATGTGCACATGAGTGCAGGTGACTGCAGAAGCCAGAAGCACAGGAGCTGCCCTGGAGCTGGTCATATGGTGGAGAGTCACCTTAGGTGAATACTGGGAATCAAACTGTTTCTCTGACAGAGAAGTATGGACTCTTAACCTCGAAGTCATCTCTCCTGTCCCGCAGGTCAACTTTTTTGGTTTTCACATATGAAAACAATTTTCTTTTTATTCGTAAGAGCATTTGTTGCTTTTGCAGAGCACCCAGATTTGATTCCTAGCACCTATGTGTCAGCTTATCACCATCAGTAACTCAGCTCCAGGGGCTCGATGCTCCTTCTGGCCTCCTTGGGCATTGCTTACACATGGTGCACAGCCATACATGCAGAGAAAACACCTATACAAATACAGTTAAACTTTTAATGCAATTAAAAAGAAAGAAAGGGAAGGGGAAGGGAGTATGGTGAAAGAAAGGGAAGAGGAAGGGAGTATGGTATAAGGCAGGCAGGGGGAGAGAAATTGAAACAACAGCAAGACGTATGTATGAAAATGCCGCGACGAGCCCCATTGGCCTGGGCGATAGCCTACATAATAATGATGAGGAGGACAGTGAGGATGATAAAGAGGTTTTAAACTAGGCATGGTGGTAATGTATGCAGTCCCAGAACCGCGGTCAGGAAGCGGAGGCATGAAGGTTAAGCATTCCACACTTGGGCTACATAGTGAGACCCTGTTCACAAAATAAAAACATAATAAACAAAAAGAAGAGTTTCAAACTAGGATCATCCTAAACATTTTATGAAGAAAGGAAGGGATGAAGAAAGGAAAGAAGGAAGAAAAGAAGGAGGAAGGGAAGAAGAAAGGAAGGAAGGAAGAAGGAAGGGAGGAAGGAAGGAGACAGGAAGGAAGGAAGGAGGGAGGGAGGAAGAAAGGAGGAAGGGAAGAAGGAAGGAGACAGGCAGGAAGGGAGGAAGGGGGAAGGAAGAAAGGAGGAAGGGAGGAAGGAGGAAGGAAGAAAGGAGGACGGGAGGAAGGAAGAAGGCCAGGAGAGAGTTGTAACTAAGACCAAGCTTTGGCATGTCCAAAAGAACCCTCAAAAGAAGAATGTCGGCTTCCGTCTCAGACCTGGGACCTCAGCAAAGACCTCAAATGGCTCCTCAAAGTCACAGCTGATCAGAAGAAGGCAAGATAGATCTGTAGTGCCTAAAAGCTGGCTGCTGTTTGAAGAATTGCCAAAGAGGCCAGACGGCTACACAAGTAGGTGCTGAGTAGAAGTGGGTGAGCACGGGAAACAGTCATGTCTTCTCTCTGCCCTCACCTGAGAGGTGGAAGTGATGCCTCAAGTCTCTGCCATGATTTCCTGCAGTGAGGGCCTTGAACTGGAAACTGTGAACTGATATAAACCCTTTCTTCTCCAAGCTGTCTTTTGTCAGAATGTTTTTTTGTTTTTGTTTTTAAATCTCAGCAACAGAAGTAAAACTAGAGCACTCGGGAAGACTAGACAGTCTCTGAAGTCCTGTACAGATGTTCTCAGAATTGATAAACAGCAATTACTTCATTGGTGGTAGAATTCCAAGACAGCTTGTGGTTCACTTCCTGGTATAATCCCCAATTCTGGCACTTGGTATGGTAAGTGAATCTTATAGACATCATTGATGTCCTTAGTTGTCTGATCCTAGCCTAACCAAAGCTCTTTAGACAGAGTTTTCTCTAATTGGTGTCAGAGGAAGACCCAACAAGTCATGTTCCTTCTGGGCTGGGAAAAGCCAGTAAAGGGCTCCTGTCTGACAGCTAGCAGGAAAGTAGGAATTTGAGTGCTACAGCTACTAGGAAATGAATTCTGACAACAATATCACATAGTGGACCATGGTCCTCAGATGAGAATCAGCCTCACTCAGTGCCTTGCCTTCCTTGGGAAAGAACCCAGCCTTGCTTAACAAGATAGAAGCTGCCAACTTAGTGGTAATTTGTTCCATAGCCAGAGATAGCTTATAAACAAGTGGTGTATAGACTGACCTAAGTGGGCAGGGAACATGCAGGAAGAATTGTCCCCAGGGTCCTCTCCCCTTGTTCCTGGTCTTCTCCACCCATTGAATACACATCCCGTATGCCTTATGAATACACAGCCAATGCTACCACAGCCCATGACAGTTTATCTCTAATTTGCCAAGGCTGACCCTGAAGAAACCAAGTTCTTACTCTATCAGAATGTATAGGCAGGAGGTAAATCATGTGAAGTGGAGAATAAAGTCAGCCATTCCCAGATGGACTTCCATCTATAGACACATACATACACACAGCCTCCAAATGCACACCACACAATACACACATACATGCAGTTCCCCCCGAACACACACACGCACACACACCACGTGCACCACACAATACCTGAAAGTACTCTGCCTATCTCCAAGGGAAGACCCTCAGATATGCACCACTCTATCCAAGAGGAGAACTAGACTCAACTCAGGAAGACTCTGTCCTTGTGCCCAGCGCTCTCACTGCCTCTAAGTCTCTGGACTGGCCTGAGCCCTTTCCTGTTCTGAGTTAGACTTTTCTGTGCTCAATGACATATTCTTTCCCCTGTTCCAACTGAGGTGGAATCTCCCCCAAAGACTCTTTTCCCTGTAACCAATCTGAAAACAGCCTCCGTGTTTTCTCTAACCTCATCCTTCCTTACTGCGATGACAGTTTTTCACAGCTTGTAATTATATATTGATTTCTTTGTCTTCTGTTGGACGGCTAGACTATAGCTTTATGTATTATCCAATACTATTTGGGTTGTAAGCAACAGAGCCACCTCTTGGCTTGGTCAAACTATAAGAAAAGGTGCCTTGTGGAAATCAAAGAAAATCCATGTCTCAGCAAGCCCAGAAAATGACAACTGTAGGAGCTTTTAGGCCCTTGATTATGGTCCCACATTAGACATTTGGGAAGCCCCCCACTCACAGTTCAAGTCTCCTAAGCATCTGTCAGGTCAAGTGAGGTAGAGTTCCTGACCTTGGATATCACTAGGCATTCCTATAGTGGGTCAATCTGGGGTCCAGAACACTTAATCTGATATGCTGTTATCAGAGGAGGTAGGGTGGGGCAAGGTGGGGAAGTAGGGGCCAACCTGGTCAGACAATAACTGATCAGCACCATTAATCTAATGTGGCTTTGTGTGAGGGCCTGTGTTAAGCAGCTTCACTGTCCTGATTTATTCAGTTCCCTGCTGTCCTTGCATGTCTTAGAGGCTACCCCCTCCTGCAGCAGCTGCCAAGGACACCACTGAATCTAGGAAAACAGAGGTATACATTAAACCATTCTATTGGATCCCACAGGCAGAGTAAGAAAAACTGAAGGTTCAGAAACTGAAGTATAAATCCTGCTTTGCCACCGTGACTTTGGCCAAATTGCTTAGTCTGCCTGAGCCTCAATTTCCTAATCTATAAAATGGGCACATACAGCTCTATATGTATGCATGTAGACAGTTTGTGTGTGTGTGTGTGTGTGTGTGTGTGTGTGTGTGTGTGTGTGTGTGTGTGTTAAGGCTAAAGGCCCTTTGCTAGCATGTAAAGCCTGGACAACAACCCCAGAGATTACCTGGCCCCAGGTGTGGGAACATTGCTATGAATGCTAGAGAGGCCTCCCACTACATCATCTTATTTTCTCTTCTGCAGCTAGTCTCATCACATAGATAATTGCAATAGGCATTTCTCCATTTGTTTACAAGTCACTCCACCATTAAAAGTTCTAAGAGGGTGGGAAGCCTCTTTTGTTTAAGGCTGTGTTTCTAAAATCTAGTACACAATAGCTACTCAATAAATTGTTTTGATCGTTTCTTTAAAATCATTAATTAATTTATGTCTTAGTTAGATTTCTTTTGCTGTGATAAAACACCATGACCAAAAGCATCTGGGGAGGAAAGGGTCATCCTCCATCACCTAGAGAAGTCAGGGTAGCAGCTCAAGGCAGGAACCTGGAGGCAGGACCTGAAGCAGAAGCCGTGAAGGAATGCTGCTTACTGGCTTGTTCCTCATGACTTGCTCAATCTGTTTTCTTATATAAGTCAGGAGATTCTGCCCAGGAGTAGCACCACCCACCATGAATTGGATACTTTAATCAAGAAAATGCCCCACAGGTTTGCCTCTAGACCTATCTTCTACAGACATTTTCTCAACTGAGGTTCCTTCTTTCAGATGACTCTAGCATTCTCAAGATTGCACCACCAGCAGCATCAGCAGCATCAGCAGCATCAGCAGCAGCACCAGCAGCAGCACCAGCAGCAAAACCTAACCAGCCTGATTTGCATATGTATTGGGGAGAGCCAAGTGTATGCCATGGTACCAGTGTGGAGAGGTCAGAGGACAACTTGGCCAGTTCTCTCCTACTATGTGAGTCCTAGGGATTGTGATAAACTAACCTGTCTCCATCTGGAGCTTAAAAGCCATCCTACAGTAAAGACAAACTAGGTTAACTCCTGTTTTTGATTAAATCTCTATTTCTTGAGGACTGGGCTATGCCCAACCTGTAATGATAACTACAAATAAATAGTTCTGTACTGCCTGTTCCAGGGAACAGCAACCATGCCTTTGTTTAAGAACTTATTATGACCACCTCTGACTACTTTATTATTGATGAGTTATTTCTCAACCGGTGAAATGAGCCAATTCAAGCCAGATTAGATTATATTAAATGCAGGTTTATTGGGAAGTTGCTCTTGGGTGAGTTCACTGGCCCCAAGGGCCAGGGAAGTCGCCATGGGGAAGAGACAGAAAGAGCATGTACAGAGAGAGGGAGAGAGAGCGAGCACAAGGAGACTAAAATGCCTGGATTATATAGGGAACAGCCTCTGGGAGAAGGGCAGCTCAGCCCCTGGACTGGAAAGTTCAGGGGAGCAAGATATGCCAGGTAGGGGCTGAGGGATGCTGGGAGAATGTGGTGGCCAGGTCTGCTTTGAAAGTTAAAATGTGCACTTCAGTCCCTTGTCCAGGAGTCCAAACAGTTATGACCACCTTGTTATGAACACCTTGAACCAACTTGTTATGCTTATGTTCTGTGGTTGTAACCCATTTGGAAACCCCTACTCCTGAGCTAAAAAAACCCCTATCTTCCCCATGCCCAATGCTGAACCCTGCCTAAGGAGAGACAGCCATGTACACGAAAAAAGAAGCCTGCTGTAATTAGTATGGCCATGATTTGCACCAGTGGTCTTTCTCCTTGCATCTGTGGGCTTGACAACTGAGCAACAGTCCTTAGGTTAATCATTTCACTGGTGCTAATGAAAGGAAGATCAGAGAAAGAGGGGTTGAGTTTCCTAGCGCCTTGTGTTTGCCTTGTGTGTAGCTTGTGTTGATGTGAGCATTGCACGTTCTCGGCCTGCTCCCAGTTGCTTTTGTTTGAACAGTCCAGCTTTGACTCAGAAGGGAAACAGAGCGGTTAAGGAAAGGAAGGGCAGGCTGGGAACAGGGTGACTGACAACAGGAATCTCCAGGTGGCCCCTCCTTCTGCTTCAGGAATTAGAGTTCTAGGAAGCAAACTGGGAGAAAGAGGTGATTTCCTTCCCACTTCCTTCTGGGGTGCGAGGTCAAGACACTTGGTCTAACACCTCCCAGAGAGTCAGTTCTAGAAATTAGGTCAAGACCAGCCACCAGCATGGATTTCTTCATAACACTGCAGATACCTGTTGAGTGGATTCCTGCGGGGAATCCAGTGTGGTCCTAGGGAAAGGGGACTGATGGATGAAAGAATGAGACAAGAAACACAGGGTACCTGGGAGCAAGACAGAATCCCTCTGTTCAAGCTCCGAAGTTTACTTCGGAACAGCTGCTTAAGAGTACAGGCAGGCGGGAAAGTTACACATGCCCAAGGCTAACCCACTACCATACTGGTTTACAGGAAATACCAGACATTCTTTCAATCTCTGGGACCTGAGACCGTAAACACTCTGTCCTTTCTAACCTTGCACCTTAAACTGACTAAACAGAACAGCGGGTAGCTTCCTGGGTTTGTGCACCTTAACTAACTATGCTTCACAGAACAGCGGGTAACTTCAGGTTTGGCTCTCGGCACCTCACGGGTTTGGCTCCCGACATCTCCTCCCTTTTATTTTATTTTATGACCTGCGTGATGACCAGTGAGTGAACAAAGACCTGTCTTAAAGACAGGTGGGCGTTAATCAGGGAGTGGGGCATTGATCCTGATTCCTCCAGGAAATCTCTTATGTCTTCAAGATAACGCAAAAAAGGTGTCTTTTGGGGAGGAAAGGTTCCAGGTGACCTTCTATAATTTAAGGAACACCTCTAAACACCAACCTCTATGCAATCAAGTTTGCTCCACAGGGGACTCAGAAGCAGAATGCATGGTCCTCCCATTGCAGTACTTTGCCTTGCACCTCTCCTGATGCCCACGCTGCTCGTAAGCAAGCGTGCACAAATCTGAGTTTTGTGCAGCTCCCGTAGGAGTCTCACTGGCCTCAGGCACTTCAATGCCTTGATCAATTAAGTCAAGGCGGTGGTAATGGGCTTGTAAAGGTCGGGATGCCAAGGAGTCAACCTGTTGCTATAAATGTCAATCTAAATCCTCTTGAATACACAGAACATTAGTAACATTTTTTGCTAAATGATTAACAAGAGTAGCTGTCTTAACTTCTTGTGTAAAAGCAATTGTAGAAGCAATGGTGCTAGCTATTAATGTAATTAAAGCTGCTATATCAGCGATAATCAAGCCCACTACTCTCTTGCTTCTGTTTAAAGTCTGACTCACTTCTTCCAATACTTGCAAGCCTTTTTTAGAATACCAAGGTCCTGTAAAAATCACAGGCAATAAAACAAAAGCTAGTTGATAGACCGTCATAACAGACATGCCAGATTTCATCACTCTAACACAATTAGAAAGTGTACAGTCAATACAATTTACATTAAACACTGTAGAAGAAACAACATTTTAACATGACCAATTAATAAAAGATTAGGAGCCTTAACACACGCACTAACACTTGTTCAAAGTCCAGATCCTGTCCCAACTTTACCTCTTGCTAACATAACATCATAGAGAACTGCAGCTAACTTCTAAATATATCTCTGAAAATGTCCAGAACCAGCCTTCCCAATGAAGACTGTCATTTCCAATATTGGATTGATTTCTATACCAGTCCATGATTGAGTCAGAATAACTGGTCTCATTAAAGGAAAGAGAAAAGTCATTATAACTTCTCTTTTTGACTAATTTTTTGAAGGAGTTTCTAGTCTCCATGTTCTCTGTCCCACAAGGTCTAAAATCTTGAGGCAAGGCAGCTTGTTCAATCTGGGATATAGGCAAGCAAAGGGAGGTCAGGAACAGATGTCCAATACAGCTTTCCTGCCACCATTGTCAGGGCACTCAGCAAGTTCACGGTCAGCATCATTCTTTGTCCCAGCATCAGCATGTCTCACCAATTGCTCTGGAAGCTAGCATGCTCTTTTAGCATCCTGTAGAAAGAACACAAACATGCCCTCTTCCCCATATTAAATACCTGATCTGGATCATGCCATGTGCCTGTAAGTGGATCCTTCCATTTCACCTAGGCATAAGTTTACCTAGTTGTAGGGTGCCATAGACACTCAGCAGAGAGTTCCTTGGCATCCAAATTTTAAGAATTTAAGATAAAAAGCATGATTTAAATAATTCTGTGGTATACAGAGATATAATTCCCCCTTTTTTATTTTATGAAGATATTATTTTTTTAAGTTCCACATTATCTTGTCCTTGAGAATTACAAGGAATCCAAATAATATGGAAATATTAAATTGTTGACAGAAAGTCTCAAATGCATGACTGTAATAGCCAGTTCCATTATCTGTTTTAATCTGATTGGGAACATCATGCATAGAAAAACAATATAGGCAATCACTAATTATTTTTTTTAGTTGCTTTTTCTGTTAAAGCAGTTGCAACTAGAAAGCCTGAAAAGGTGTCAATAGTCACATGTACATGTTTTAATTTTCCAAAATCAGAAATGTGAGTAACATCCATTTGCCATAATTGGTTAGGTATAAGTCCTCGAGGATTAACACCATATGTGGTACAGGTAGAAACTGAGAACATCCAGGACAAGTCTTTACAATTTGACATGCACATTTTCTAGAAATACCAAATTATTGTCTCAAGCTATTACTATTTTGATGATGTAAGGAGTGAAATTGTTTGGCCAATTGTTCTTGTGTAAGGCCTATAACCTTCTTTATATACAAATCTGCTGTGGCATTGCCCTCAGTAAGGGGTCCAGGCAATCTAGTATGAGCTCTTAAATGTCCTACAAAATAAGAGGAATTGTACATTTTCTTAAACTGAGTTGTATTTGCACAAATAATTGCAAAATTTGAGAATTAGCAGTATCTAAAAAAGGAACAGTACAAGTAATTGTAAACCATGAGCTATATATTGGCTATCAGTATATAAATTAAAAGCTTGATTTTTTAGCATTTCAAAAACAGCAGCTACAGCGTGTAGTTCAATTACTTGTGCTGAAGCAGGGGAAACTCAAGAGAATGAACATGTGATCCAATCACATATGCCGTCTTCCCATTAGATGAGCAGTCTGTAAATACAGTAAATACATTTCCTATGGGCTGCATGCGTAAATTTATAGGAAATACAAAAGCATGCATAAAGGCAAATTGCAACAACTTATCTTTTGGATAATGTTTATCAATTTTCCCTGAAAAGTTTAAGCATACAATAGGCCAAATATCAGTATTTTGCAATAACCAATTTAGTTGCTGTTTGGAATAAGGAATAAATATTTCATCAGATTCTTTCCCAAGATACTTTTATGGTTCTATCCTACAATTCTATATTAACACAAAACAGCTTCATAATAGGGTGTTAAAACTTTACTTGGAGATGAAAAAAGGTGAATCCATATTAATGGTCCCTTTAGCCAAAGAACTGCTGAAGGCACATGAATTGTAGCAATAATGCAAACAGCCAACAATTGATCTATATTTTATATAATGTATCTGTTGTTGAACAATAGCTTCTTCTACTGTCTGCAAAGCTATTTGTCTCTCATCAGTTAACTGTCTGGAGGAATTAGAATTTGCATACCCCTTGTTATCAAACAGAGGCTTAAATCCTCCTGTGATGAGCCTGAGGTAAGGTCTTAGTCAATCAACATCTCCTAACAACTTTGAAAATGCTTTGTTTAGGATATAGCTGAGGCCCCAAATATTGAATAAGATATTGTCTTTGAATCTTTTCTGGAGCAACAACTACTCTAAAATTTTAAAGCTCACTGTATAAGAGCAAAGGCTTGTAGTAAACCTCTTTTAGACGGATAAGCCGATAAACTACCCTCCATAATGAATAGTACATATTGAAACATTCAAAGTCCTAGCTTATTGTATTGAAGCAACAAAATTTTTTACATAATTTTAAGGCTATTAGCCATTCCTTGAGGCCCAACTTTCCAATGATATCACTTCACAAACTCACTAAAAGCAAACTCTTTATAATCATCAGGATGCAAAGGGACAGTATAAAAATAATCTTTCAAATCCACAATAATTCTATATGTATTTCCTGCAATGGCAGCTAGAGTAAGTAAGCCAGGTTCTAATGTATTTATAAGTTCTATAGCCTTATTAACCTTTCATAAATCTTAAGTTTGAACTTTATTTTGGATTAATGGAATAACCAATCCCTTGCAGGTGAGTAAGTACATCAGCTCCAACGTCTATTAATCCTTCAAAACTTTCTTCAATTAATAATTTAAGGTTAGGTCTCTTATTAGTAATAGATTGAACTCAGTACACATCAGAGGAACCAAAGTCATCTTGTCCTAAGGGTAACTTAAGGAAACTAAAACAAGTTGAGCAAGTCTTTTGGGTCTATTTCCTGATACTTGGCCCAAAGATTACTCTTCCTGCACCAAGGTCAGATTCCTGAGGCATGACTTGATTGTCCACTCCTGCCCCTGTTCCTGGAACAATCTTTTTTTTAAATGAACCAAACCTCCACATTTAAGACATCTTTATCCTTCATTTCTGTGGAAGCATTGCTTGCACAGTGGTCCCTTGTAAGGCAGCAAGCCATAGCCAGACCCTGATTGTATGAGGGTCTGATTTCTGTACAAAGACGAATATATCCAGCTAAGTCTGTCTTTGCTCTGTATGGCCTACTAGCTGCATGGCAGGCTGCATTAGCATTCTTATAAACCAATTGTGTAACAAAAGGAACTCCTGCTTTAGCTCCAAAAATTCTACCTGCTGCTTTTCCTGAGGCTGTGATTGAACTGCAAGCTGCAGCTAATAGAACACTGGCAGTTTAACTATAATTGTCAAGTTTTTCTTGTAACATCAGAACACAGCCATAACCTTGGAAAAACTCAGCCTCCAACAAACAATCCAGTCTCCCCAAAGTCACCAAGTGATTCACCCCCATGCTACAAAGCTGGCTGCACATGAACACAGAATGGTGCGGCCTCTAAAACCTCACCAAAGAGACACTGCCCTAAATCCGATCTTTTATAAGTCTGGTTTCTAGGATAAGAATTACATAAAATATTACCCAATTTAAACGTATCTTTAGAGATCTGTTTCTCTGGGTTGGCTCATGCCACATGTTGCTGTCTAGAATGACTCCAACCTTGAATGGCCACTTTTAAGCCAACTTTCTGTTACCAAAGTTAATCATACCCAATAACTTATAAGCCAACAATCTATAACCAAGACATGCAGAACATTTGTATACTTTTAAAATCAGTCAGAAACAAAAATGAAGTAGCTACACATTTACTTATTTAGATCAGACAAAATTTAACTTTTTCTAGTTGTAATTTCAAGAGAGGAGCACCTTGTTACCTACTGAACCCAATAATCACAATCACAGAGATTTTTTTTTCCTCCTTTTTTATTTTTGATACTTTATATACATTTCCAATGTTTCCCCTTTTCTGAGTCTCCTCTTTGTATACCCCCCATCCCCTCCCCAACCCGCCTCTAGGAGGGAATTCCACCTCCTACCCCACCCCCCCGTCCACCCATCCCCATTTTCCCGCCTTGATATTCCCCTTTACTGAGGCCT